>BQKN01064470.1:172720-199137 GCA_022839385.1 Asparagus kiusianus | reverse complement strand
TTGTAACAGATTTCAATCAATGAAAACAGCAACTTTCGACGGAAACAGGCATTCCAGCAGATGGGGTTCAAAAACCTTAAAGCTCACATCTCCGAGACTAACGACGTCGATAGTCATTTGCATCCAACGCTCCAATTGTTCGATGAGTTCCCTCAAAGTTTCTGAGCTTGGAGGTGGAGCAGTTGGATAAACAAAACAATTCGCATAATCAGTGCGAGTAGGGGTGTGCGTGGCTTCAGATAATAATTTTTTGACCATATCTGATGCTGAGCCTGATATAGTCACTTCCTGCCTACCGCTTGTCGTTCCTAGACTAGGAGGAGCGGATGGAAGCGTAATATCCTCTCTGTTCTCAGGAGATACAGCACGCGCTGATTTTATCGCATCCCCCATCAACTTAGCCTTTTTCGAAGTTTTGGCTACGGTGGGCAATCGTTTACGAACCCTCCTGTCATACTCGCCTTGCTCAGCAGCAGATAGAGCCTTCTTACCTGATCTTAAAGAGCGAGGTTCAGGAACTGGCGCTTCTGTAGGAATCTCCTCAGTTGTCTGTTCTCCAGGAGAATCAGTAATCAGTTTTCCCTCTTTCATCCCCGTAGGAACTTCTTCTTCAGAAGGTTCTACCGTGGACAGATCTTTGGGAACTTCAACAACCCCGGATGCTTCCTGTTCACAGGATAGGTACTCTTCTATCCCTGGCAAACGGGTACTCGAAGATCTACTCCTCGAACGATATAACTCCCGAATCTCACTTATGCAAGAGGTGTAAATATC
This sequence comes from Asparagus kiusianus, assembly GCA_022839385.1. NCBI lineage: Eukaryota > Viridiplantae > Streptophyta > Magnoliopsida > Asparagales > Asparagaceae > Asparagus > Asparagus kiusianus. Next base: position 198,363 of record BQKN01064470.1, on the reverse strand, counting down.
ATAGTCAGGGAGTTGGAAAACTTCTTCAAACCAGTTGTGAAAATCTGCAACGGTAGAACAACCGGGCGACGAGTTAGGCAAAGTGAAGTGCGCGTGAGTTCCTCCCACAGAGAAGAAATACCATGCGCGAGCTCCTTCATACAAATTTCCAATTTACGCCAATGCCGGGTTGGGATTGCCAACGTAAAGCTGGTCATATCCGAATTGCCTAGCAAATCTAGAAGGCATGTAAGGCTCGATGATGCATTTCTCTCGCAAACGATAGACCAGGTAGCCTAACCTGATCATAAGGAGCTAGCTAAAAGTGCCCTCTTCCAAAGAAGGCGAGCCCTCAAAAAGCAAGTCTATGAAGAGGGCATTTTCTATATCAGCTCCGTCAAAGTTAGGAGCGCAACAGAAAATCCAATAATTATCTTCCTGAGATAGGAGTTGTCGAGCCCTGACTACGTAAGAATAAGTCCAGTGGCCGACTCCAATCTCTGTACAAAGGGAATATAAGCGTCATCGCCCTCGTATACTCCCGTCATCAGTAAGGGGCAGTGTAGCACGAACCAGGCCACTAAGTATGTATACGGCACTGGTACACCTGGTGGAGGAGCTCTCCCGGCTTTCTTCTTGGTAGATGTAATTTCTGAAGCGCTGAGAAGTTCTGAGGTCAACATCCTCAGGCCATTTTGCATACAGCCGACCATAGCGGTGAGGAGACTCACAGGTCTTCCATGCGCTAATAAAGTAGCTGGGTACACAACCTTAGCTAATATAGCCTCAGTTGGTTTTGACGGTACCACGCATCGCTTCAACCAAACCATGAAGAAACCCGCAAGAAGAGCCGTGTCAGAAATAGGGACTGTGGCTTGGTGGTGGAAACTTTCAAACTCGACACCAGCCTCGAAATCATCTTCTACATGCTCTGTTTTGTAGATGGCATTAGAAGCCTTAATCCGAGCTTTGGCTTCTTTGGGAGAGATAGCTGCAACGCGAGATACGGCTACATCTTTCTGGTTTAAGTTCTGAAAAATGTATTCCATCCACGTGGTATGCATAACACCCCCTCCACGCATCCCAAAGACTTGGGCACATATGTGGAAGTGGCACATCAACTCCCAAAAAGTAGTGTAAATTTCCAGGTGAGCTAATTTCAGTAGGGAAAGCTCCTTGGTGGTGGGGATGAACTCCTCGTAGGGCGTTTTTCCAAGCGGTAATCCCGACACTGCTTACATCTCGTGAAGAGCAAAACCTAACTCTCCTGTAGGTGTGAAGAACGTGCAGCTGTCAGGTTTATATTTCTCTAATATAGCGAAGAAGTTGTGATAACTCTGCACGACACCCCGTCGAGTAGCTAACATGGGAACCATGAGACCTGATCGAGCAAGTGACTCCTTAAGCTCCTCCAGAATAAAGTCAATCATGCGGGTCCACCAACCTCCTACCCCAGAACAAACCCATCCAGGGGATCTGAACATCTGGGTTGAGAATTCACCTCGTGTTGTAATAAATTGACGAATGAAAATATTCGCTAGACGTGGCATTTCCGCAACCTGGTCCTTCTTCTCAAATAAACCGGGTCTCAACCCCTTGAGTTGTCCCCCGATTTATGTGCGAGCCCGCCGACCAGATCCAAACGACACATTTTCCTTCTCTTTGACTATGTCGAAAGTCAGACCCCGATGACGGCTTGCATTCAAAAAGTAAGAGAGTGGGTACATCCTCTTCATGTTTGGAAGGAAGAAGAAGCGATTATCAACTTTTCGCAACAACTTCGAATCTTCTGCATGTATGATTGTGATCATCGATGGATATTCGATCTCCGAATATGAACACTGGTTTGGGAAACTGAGCACGACCAGCAGGGGTCTCCATGTTTAAGTCAGTGATCAAAATTCTAAGAGTAGAACATCGAGGAGATCTAATCATGTCCGTTCTCTCCGAGTCAGCGAAAGTACAAAGCGGAATTATGTTTTGAAGACTGAAAATTTCATTCGCATCAGGTCCGCCAATATACCCAAAATGATTCTCTTGCGAAAGCGGTACGTTTGGAAGGAGCACTGTACAGTCAAAAGCAGAAGTAAGTAGCTGAAAACAAGTTACTGACATAAAAACAGAATCATAAATCTCGAAACGAGAGAGTCAAGCTTCGAGTCAAAAATTTCAGACGCGGAGGTCGAGCCCCTCGTCAGAAACCTAAAACGCGAAGGTCGAACCTCGTGTTGAAAAACTTGAACGCGAGAGTCAAGACCCACATGGAGTCCCAACTTCGCGTTTTCATTTAACAGAAACGAGTCATCTTCCTCGTTATCAAGAATCCATCTAGGGGTTTCAGAGAACTTGCCAAGGCAAGTTATTTCGGTCAACACTCACCACGACAGGGAGGACCCTGCAACGGCGGTGATGACGATGACGTTCCAGCACGAACAAGAACACCACCGGCGTCCTCAACCGACGGCGTTTCGGAAGTCACTCCGGCGACTTTCTTGGAGCTTGAACCCATTCTCTGTGGCGCCATCAGCACAGTCAATCGGAGGAAACGTCTTTGAACGAAGAAGACGAAGTTTGTCGAAGATCTTGCCGAAATCAAACGAGAATCCTCGTTCTTGGAAATAGTAGAAGATTTTGAGAGTCAAATGACTCTTGATGTGACCACTCAGGTCTATTTATAACAGCCGTCAAGCTGTTGAGATAGCACGGGATTCTAGGAAAGAATCCTAACCATTTTCAAAACGCGAAGCTCACTGCCGCGTTCGAACTCCAAAGAGCAAGGCTCAGGCCAACATCACTAAGGCCTAAACCTCGCGTTTTGAACCCCAAACGCGAAGGTTATTTTAGCGTTGCCATTCTTCTAAATCCTCAAAGGCATGAGCCCCCTTAACAGAGTGTTAATCAAAACCTCTGTATCTCTTCAGCAGAATCAAAATTCTCATTGGGTTAGTGTTGAACCCCAAACTATCATCTTCATCACGGAGTTTAAGTTTATCTGGTGTCAAATACCAGTGTGGCTATAACCCCTCTGCCAGAATCCACTTATCGATTCTTATTAACAGAATGATAAGTCCTCAAAATCACTCAGATTATTGTTAATTTATTAGCTCTTTCCAACGGAGCAATAAATAACCAGTTTATCAACCCCTTTCAGTGGGGTAATAAAAATCCCCAAAATCTTGTCTAAATCACGAGTGTCATAATTCATCGCTCTGATGACAAAAATTCTTAGTGATTCTCCCCAGCAAGACACAAAAGGATTTTACCCCACAGACGTCACGTTAAAATTACACCTCTGACGAAAACCAACTTATCGACTCTCTCCAATAGAGCGATAAGTCCTCAAAATTGCTCCGATCACAATCTCTTCACGTCACGTTAAAATTACACCTCTGACGAAAACCAACTTATCGACTCTCTCCAATAGAGCGATAAGTCGTCAAAATTGCTCCGATCGCAATCTCTCCACGTCACGTTAAAATTACACCTCTGATGAAAATTAACTTATCGACTCTCTCCAATAGAGCGATAAGTCCTCAAAATTGCTCTGATCATAATACCCTTTCCTGTTATGTTAACCTTACACCTCTAACAGTCTAAACCCTCTTATTTGAACCCTTTTTACCCCGCTATATAAGAGATGTTCTCATAAGATTCCCAATGGACTAAGTACTTTCCAGGGCTATCCTTAGTGATAATAAGGAAAAGTTCGGAATCTCCCCATAGGAGAAAGTCCACGCTAAGTTAAAATTACACCTCTAGCACTCATAGATTTCTTTCAGTGTTTAAAGCCAAAATAACACAGGAAGAATTCTACTCTTCAGCTCTGTTCCGGGAGAATGATTCAACATTTATCCCCAACATTTTAAAATTTTCTAGAGTTATCTTAAATGATAATAAAAGAAACTTTCTAACTCCGGGCTATCCTGGAAATCTACGCTAAGTCGTGAATACACCTCAGGCATTTCTCGTGATTTGTTATTTAAAATCAAAACATGACAAATGCAAGAAACAATGAGGGACCAATATCACTTTTTATTCAAGAGTTAGAAGAAGGTGATACAAAACAAACTTGTTCTTGTCAGAAGAACATTACAAAAACCAAATTCACTCACGCATCAAATCAAAAGATATGAGTTGAGTCTTGAGTTCAGCTAATTCTTTCTCGTGATTAGCTCGCACCATAGCTTCAGCCTTGGCCCGGAGTTCATCCTCACTTGGAATGATGATGGCTGCCACTTCATTCCTGGCCTGCTCCAGGGCTTGAGCCTGTGTATGATACTCCAAAGAACCAGTTGCGTTTTGGGTACGTAGGATGTTGACAATGCCTTCTTCGCGGGAAAGTTCAGCCTTCAATCGTAGGACTTCGGCTTTAGCTTCAACAAGTCTGTCCTAAAGCGAATTCATAGAAGTAGTTGAGCGTTCTAGTTCTTCTCGCTTCTGAATGTTACGCTCACGAAGCTCTACAATCTGACGCCCTTTTTCAGCTAAGTCCCGTTCTAGTGCTTCTCGGTGAACCACTTCTGCGACCTGAAGACTAGCCAGAGTTGACATAATTTGCGGCTGAAGTTCGCTATGGCCCATTGTCTCAAAGCATTGTAATTTCTCCTCCAAACGAAGAATAATTTCTGAACAACGCTCGAACCATTGAGTGTTGCCCACACTCCTGACTCCATTCAAGCCTGCCTCCAGAAGAGGTCGAAAGGAGTTCAAAGTTCCCCGGCCGCTCACCATGTATTCTACCACCGTCTTCGCAAGGCTGTTTAAATATACCAGAGAGATCTGAAGAAATTCAGGTGCATCGGCGAGACTGGAAACCACAGCCAAAGACGCCCCTCTAGCCATCGAGATTGGTGCAGGGGATCCTGGTGCCGAAGCTGCAGAAGCGGTAGAAACATTCAATTGTGAAGGGCTCGAGGTCAAGGCCATCATTGCCCTTGCCTGAGAAGTGCTTGGCCGTGCCTCTGCTGGAGTAAGCGAGATCTTCAGTAATGCGGTAGGCGAAGCAGCTGCAGTAAATGAGGCAGGAAGAGGCTGCTCTTGCGTAGGAGCCGATACCGACACGAGCTGTTGATCTAAAATAGGAGTCGCAGCAGTAGTCCCAGGCAACGCCACAGGTGAAGCAGTTGCTGTGGGCGAACCGGGCAGATGTTGCTCTGGCAAAGGAGTCGACGCCGGTATAGGTTCTTGCTCTAAAGGAGCAGCAGAAGTAGTCCTGGGAGTAGGTGAACCTGCACGAAAAAACGGTCGGAACGCAGAAAAAGCGTGCGGAATAAGTCGAAACAAACTAAGCTTACCAGTGAAATAGAAAGTAGTATAACCAGATGCTTTATCAGATGGAGCCTTAGGAGCATCATCAAAAATGGTTATGTCGTCCATGGAGTTATGCTCTTCATCTTCCACATCATCACCTGGCAAGTTGCTAACTTCAGCATCCTCACCACCTCTATCTTTGTCAGCTTCACCACCAACCAAGGAGCCTTCATAATCAACTCGCTCCTCATCATCCCGGGTAGCCGAAGGTTCAGGAAGATTGGTGCCAGCAGCTGGTTTAGTCATAAGTCCTGTTGTAGGACTAGGAACTAAGTCACCAGCTTGTGACATTAATACTGAAGGAGGAGGGATGGATTCTCTTCGTGACCCCTTGGTTCCGATGCAGGAGACTTAGGAAGGTTCATCACCGGAGCAGATTCTGCATCTGCAACCATTAATTCGCCCTCTTCGTCTTCGGGGGGATGGTAAGAAGAAGCTTCACTTGATAAGGTTGGGCCATGAGAACGAAGTCCAGCTCTATGTGGCAAGCCTGCAACTGAAGATTCCTGTTGGTCTTCATCTTCAGCAGCCCTGATAGCATCAGCCATCAACTTAGATTTTTGCTGGCCCTTAGGAGGAGGAGAGTCAACTATCAACTTCTGACGGATCTGCTTCTCATATCGATCGGCTTCATCCGCGGAGAGCTTTCTTTTCCCCGCTGCTCTCATCGTGGGAGGCTCAACCACTTGTTGCTCCTCTCCGGGAACAGGCTCAGCTGTTTGTTCCTCTTCCTATCCAGCAAGCTAATTCTCAATGGACAGGAACTCATCAATCCCTCTCAATCAGGATGTCTTTGATCCCCTCCTTGAAGCATACATATGCCTGATATCCTTCAAGCAGGATGTATTCAAGTTGTAATTGGGAGTCTTGGAAGCGGCAAAATACTAATTACAGAAGCTCATGGAAGTATAGGAGTTGGGTGTTTTGTGGGGAAGCCTGAAGGTCGCTTTAGTACAGCCTGCCACGGAATAGTACCAAGCACTGACCCCCTCATATATGTTACCCACAGCTAAGAGCTGAGGACGAGGGTTCCCAACGTACAACTGATCATACCCAAATTGGCGTACAAACCTATAGGGCTGGTAGGGCTCGATGAAACAGTGAGCGCCTTGCTGAAAGATCAAATAACCAGGCCTGATAGAGAGCAGCCAATGGAAAACACCCCCGCTCAGCTGGGTGAATCCGTTAGGACCCGCGACGTCTTGATATTCCGCTCCGTAGACGCCGCCTTCAAAATCAGGGAAACAATGCCATATGTGGTAGTAGGTGTCCCGTGACAGAATCTGTCGAATTCTAACCATGTATCCCCCTTCCCATTTTGCAGATTCTAATCGTTGCACAAATAGGATGAATGAGTCCCCCGGGGGAGAGGCCACACTCATTAGAAGAGGATAGTGGAGCACATACCAAGCCATTAAATAGGTATATGGCAATGGTATCCGGGGATTGGGAGTTTTGAAAGCTTTGTGGCCCTCGGACTCTACCTCGGAAACGTCAACAAACTCCAAGGCCAACTCTCGTAGTCCACTCTGCAAACGGCCCACCATGGCATAAAGCAGATTCAATGGTCTCCCGTGCGCCAAGAGAACAGCAGGGTAGATCACCTCAGCAGCCAGAGCATCGATCGGCCTGGTAGGAACGACGCACCGCTTGAGCCACAGCATTAAGTATCCAGCCAAGAGCGCCGTATCAGAAATAAGGAGCAGAGCTTGGTAGTGGAAACTCTCAAACTCCGTATGAGCCGGGAAAACATCTTCCTTGGCCTCATTGGTGTAATGGGAGGTAGCATCGTCGATGCGGGCTTGGACCTCCTCCAAAGTGCTAGCGGGTAACTTGGTCACTAAGGCTCCCTTATTAGTCAAGTTCTGGAATAAATATTCCGCCCAAGACACTTGTTTAATGCCGCTTCCTCGAGCCCCTGTCAGCTACATACAGATGTGGAAGTGACACATGACTTCCCATAAGGTGGAGTAAATCTCAGGGCTTGTCTTCTTCAAAATCTTAAGTTCCGCTGATCCCGGAACAAATTCTTCGTACGGAAAATCCCCAAGAAAAAGACCCGAGACTTCATGCATCTCGTGAAGAACAAAGCCTAATTCCCCCACAGGGGTGAAGAAAATATAAGTCTCAGGGTTATACTTCTCCAATATGGAGAAGAAATGAAAATGACTTTGGACAATTCCAAACTTAGTGGCCCGCACAGGAACTTTCAAACCAGCTTGGGAGAGGGGCGCATCCAATTCGTCCAAAACAAACTTGGTCATCCGGGTCCACCACCCTGTCACCGGAGAATGAACCCAGCCAAGAGTCCTAAATCCTTGCGTGAGAAATTCCCCTTTCTTAGCTAAAAATTTCTTGGCAAAAGTGTTTGCTGGACTAGCCACTTCGCCGATAGGATACTCCTTAGCAAACAACCCTGGCCGTAAAGCTGTCACCAGGCGGTTGTAACCAACTGTGCGGACCCCTTGAAAAGTTAGGGTTCCGAGAACCACTCCATCTTGATCCTTAACCAGCGGCCAATCCATATGCCTTAGGATGGAAGCGCATTGAAAGTAGGATATGGGGAACATCCTCTCCATATTGGGCAAGAAAAGGTTACGGTTCCTAACTTTCCGCAGCCACTTATAGTCCCCATCATAAGCAGTGCCGGCATCAAAGTCAACATAGTATACAAAGAGGAATCCAGGTTTGACTATTGGCTTACGGCTCAAGTTCTCAAACTTAGCGTCCGTAACCAATATCCTAATAGTTTCGGGAGAAGCTTGTGTGATTAATTCCTCGCGACTCTTATCCTTAATTCGGAAAACTGGGAGTTCTTTATGCAGGTTGAATGTCATATTCGGGTCCACACCACCTTCATGGCCGAAATGATGGCGAAAGGGGAGAGGTTCAATGGTGTGACGTACTGCAAAAACAAAGGAAGAAGTTAGATCTTAGACGCGGAGGTCAAAACTTAATTTCAACAAAGTTCAGACACGAAGGTCGAGCCTCGCGTCAACAAAGTTCAGACGCGAAGGTCGAGCCCCGTGTCATCAAAATCCAAGACGCGTAGGTCAAACCTCGTGTCAAGAATTTAAAACGACGGAGTCTAGCCCCGCGTTATCGAAATGAGTTTCCTCGTTGGATCAAAGATCAAAACTTGCCGAAGCAAGTTTAACGACCATGGAGGTCATACTTACCGCCGATCAAAGGAAGCTGAGGCGGCATGTTCGCCTGAGCAGCAGTGCCGCTGGCCGACGCAGATGGCGCCGATCCCTGAGCCGTGGTGACATCGGACTTGGAGGGACGAGGGACGTCCTTCTTGGGTGCCATGAATCTTAGTTGGAGAAGAAGGAGATGAATAGTTCTCGTCGGAGATCGAACGAAATTCTTCTTTTTCGTTAGAATTTCAAGAAGAGTCGAATGACTCTGATTTGACCCTTAGCGGTCTATTTATAGACAGCAGTGAGCTGTCAAATCGTAACGGATGGGATTCGAGGTCAGAATCCCGCCCAAACTCGACCCTCGCATCCGAGTTGGTTGAGATTCCAAACGCGAAGCTCACCTATGCGTTCAAGCTCTCAGGCACAGGGCTCACCTACGTGTTCAAGCTCTTAGGCACAGAGTTCACCTACGCATTACAATCAATAAGACCTCAAATAAATAGAGGAAAATTGAGGTCAGCCACCAAAATCGAAAAGCAACAAGCGACTCCACTGGGGAGTCTATCAGATGGGTGTAAGCAGATTACAATCAGCAATGCTAAAACCATCAGACTAGAGCTGGAGCATGCTTCGTCCTTCATTGTCATCAAGGCTCAAAAGCTGTATTGTTTGGTTCAAGGAAGCAACATCTCAACATTCCGACAACCAGTTCCGCGACGTCTTCCAATCAGATGGAGTGGACAATCAATCTACAAAATTTTGGGATCCAAAGTATTCCGAAAATTTGTTCCAGTCAGCCACGAACTTTCAAAAACTTTAGAGGGGGTTCTGTAGGCTGTCTAAAAATCACAATAGATAGCTGATCCCTACGAGATTACAAGGCAATGGTTCTTTCAAATCGAGAAGCAGAATTCATCCTTACGATTGAAACAGAAGAGATTTCTAAATCATTACATCCGCAGCATTATAATCGCTACAAACACGACCTCATGTTTGAGATGATTGATCTTGATGGTTGCGACAACAACATGACCAATATTATATTAGCAACTATTAGAGGTGCTGATGAGCAGTGTAATGATTTCAGATATAAAAGGTTGGACTTAGTTGGTGAGCTGCTTGGTAGAGAGCTGTGGGCAAATATTCGTCTAAAAGTCACTATGGATGATTGATTCCCGTCAAGTTCCAACAATGAAAGCTACAATTAGATAGCTTTCATACTAACAAAAGAAAACTACAAATGGAGGACTTTTCATATAGATCGAGAAGAGTTACAATTCAACGACGCTTCCGACAGCTGATGAAAACTCTATTCAGCAGTCTTCACAATCAACAGTGAAAGTTACAATCTAACGACTTTCACACCTCATAACAGCTAAATCGAGGATTACTGAACGACGGTCCTTGCAACACCTTACAGAAGAGGTTACAAGTCAACAAACTTCTTCTAAAACGTGGAAGTCATCCCCGCGTTACAATTCTGGAAGTGCACACGACCTCAGCGTTTCCAAGCTACAACAAATCAAACGTGAGCAACCCTCGCGTTCGTTGGTGTTCAGCCAACACCTAACCTCGCGTTCGTTGGTGTTTAGCCAACACCCAACCTCGTGTCTCAATTCTAAGACGTGAGGTTAGGATCCTGAACGCCAAGGTGGACGTTTGACTCATTCAAATATGAGTTGAACGGTTTCAGAACTGTTTCCCCACGATCTGAGGAAATCACGCCCACATAGGAGCGGATTTAGAGGGTAGTTACAACCTCTTATCCCCCTATAAAAACTCAACGAACCCAACGAATCAGAGGTTGGATTTTGGGAGATTGGATTTTTAGAATCTAAACCGTAAAAGGGCTGACTTTTTGAACGAAAGAGCGAGCCAAGGGGATTCTTTAGCATCAAAACCGTATAGGTTTGAAGGCGATTCGGATCTCAACCGCACAGAGAGGCAAGAGAGACAAAATCTTTGGAGATAAGATTTTTAAATCAAATTCAGGAGATCAAATCTGAGAAGGATTTTTCAACAACAGAATATCTGCTTGATCATTAACCGAATTCTCGGTTCTAACAACTCTATTCACAGAGTTCTAACTTGTTTAGAGTTCTTAAACTCATTAACGGAGAGCAAATTTGACGCGAATAATCGAAGGAGGCACTCCATCGCTACCTTGAAGAACCCAGTTTTAAACAAAGGAGAAAACCAAATTCGTTTTCTTCTCTTTTGTGTTCAAGTTGTAATCGGAATTAAAAAAATTCAATTCAATTTTCTTTTGTTCTTTTCATTGCAATTTTCCTACATACAACCACTCACCCTCACTCAGTAGATCATTATTATTGAGCTCATTCTGGCTCATTACATTCAGATCTAACTCTCACAAACACTCTTCCTAGGGCTCGGGCTCAATGTCCACTTCGTTGCTACTGTCATCGACTTCCTTCGACTACTCTGGCTCTTGGGAGTCCAGATAGAAGACTGAGTCGGTATGAAAATTCTGCAACCTCTAAAAGGTTGCTTCTCTATGATCAGGGTTTTGACTTCTCCCTCATCATTGACATATTTCATTATCTGATGAAGGGTAGACGAGACGATGTGATTCGCATGAATCCAGAGCCGTTCTAACAATAGATTGTAGGACGTGTCCGTATCTATGATGTGACAAGTTACCTCTAACTTGAGATATCCTATTTGTCACCTGAGTTTGATCTTGTCCATGGGTCGGGTACTGTTGGCGTTGAAGCCAAAGATGGTGGTCTGAGTAGAAATCAATCGATGCAGAGGAATCACAAATACTTGCATAACTCTGTATGGCATAATGCTGAGTGCAGAGCCCGGATCGACGTAGACACAGCTAATCTCAGAGGACCCAATATACCTTATGTAATATAGTAGTCTATTGTGCTTGAGCTTGATTTTCATATCTTCTTGTTTGAATGATATGCATGGCAAATTTCTCGTAGCTTGTAAGCATTGTGCGCATGATTGTTCTTTTGTAACTTCTGGGACTGCAAGAACTTATGTTATAAAGTTCTCTATATCCGTTAAAGCTTCAATAAGAGTCTCTCTCGTGGTCTTAGATAGTTGCAAGAGCTCATATAGGATGATCCAGGTCGGAATATTGGCCAACTGTTCCATAACATTGAAACGGAAGGGAGTGTTTGATCCTCCAGCTTCTTGAAGAAGATTTTTGTTATAGCGGAGCTTCTTCTATTTCCCTTTGTCTGTGAGCTTCTTTAGGGAAGAACCCCTAGCTTCTTCAGCATATTCTTCTTCTCCTTTACTAACTTGATCATACTTTTTCAAGTATGTCTTTCCTGATCTGGTACCTAGATTAGCTTCTTGTTCGGCCGCAAGAACCTCTTTCTCCTCATCCGAGTCAGTGAGAGGGACGAGATGGTCATCATCTTCATTCATAGAGGGGCTAATCACATTAGAGGATTTAGCCATGTTCCTCTTTTTCTTTGTTGATGTGCTTGCCCATTGTTGGTCTTTAAGCAAATCGGGATGAACCCATATTATCTCTCCTTTCGGAGTGGTAAGGGGAACCAATCCTTTATCTTTCTAAACTCGTGGGTTAATATACTTCAGGTGTAGTTCTCCCTTGGGGATAGGGATGACACCGTTAAGAGCTGTCACAGGTTGAAATTCTTTGAACTGGACTGATATCATGTTAGTGGATACGGTCTTCTGTCCTAGCTTCATCTTGAGTACATCAGTATCGACCAGTGATTGCAGAATGTCCTTAAAGACACAACATCTCCTTGTCGGATGTCCCAACACTTTATGATAGCCACAATAATTAGAATCATCCACTTTTCCTACCTCTTCATGTTTTTTTACTTCACGTAGCTTCAACTTATTGTTCTTCCGAAGTAGCTGGAATAATGTGTCCATATGGTCCACTTTGAAAGAGTACCACTTGGGTCTTCTTGGTTGACTCGATGCCTTGCCCTGCTTAGCACGTGGCACTCGAGTATTGGTATCAGTGGCCAGAGTATCATTTCCCTTCGTCCGAGGAGCATTGCCTTGACTACATTGCAGTGGCTGCTTTTATTTGCTTGTTTCTTTAGCTCTAACCCGAGCAATAATTTCTTCTACTTGTTCTCCTTAGGAAATCAACTGTTTCTAGGAATGATACTCTGTAACCCCTATTTGAGCTAGGAGATTGGTCTGCAAATTATGCCGACAGGTTTCCACCAAAGTTGCTTGTGTTATACCCAAAGGACTTCATAGGGCCATGCCTCGGAATCTTTCTACGTAGGTTTTAATAGACTCCCCCTTCCTCTGTTTTGTGGCAAGAAAGGTAGGGACAGAGACTTCTGTGTCATCTTCGAAGAGCCTAACCAAAAATAGTCTTTCTAAATCTACCCACTTCTGAGTAGATCCAGCCGAAAGTTTTATGAGCCAATCAAAGGCAACCCCCTTGAGAGTGCTAATGAATAAACGAGTCAATATGGTGTCGTTTGATATCATATTTCCAGTCTGTAACTTGAAATAGTAAATATGTTGGTTCAGCGACCTTGTGCCATCAAAAGCTTGCATAGTAGGGGCTTTGAACATAGGAGGATAAGGGGCTGCATCCCATTCAGCAGGGTATCGTCTCACAACTCCCTACGCTTGGAGCTCACTTCTGTTAGCAATAGCATTAAGGCAGGCTTCCAATTCATCCATCTTGGCTGATTGAGGATTCTGTTCATTCTCGGCCTCTTTTTCCTCTTCGGAGGAAGATTCTATGTGGTGGGCCTCCTGATCAGAAGTCTCAAACACTTTGTCTTTCCCCTTTGATGAAGATGCTCTTAGTCTTCGGGAGGTTTCATGTCGAGGTGGCGAGTCTGCTTTTTGAGATTTTGCCCTATCCGCAACGATCTGGTCCATCAAGGCTCAGAATTCATTGATGGTCTCTTGTTGAGATCTGAGCATAGCTTGCTGCTCATCGAGTCTCTTTATGAGATCTTTAGGATTCCTTGCCATGTAAATGGAACTCTCATGTTCAACAAAAGAACTAGAGGATTAAGACTCTGTGATGGCCGAATGTTCATCATTAGAATTTGTTCTCTAGCTAATCTCTGATAATCAATAGAGGGAATGACTCCCGTTCGTGTCCAAGTGTGTTGGTAGATTCCTTCAAACTCGTTCATGATTTCTCTGACGCTTGAAGAACGATTCTCTCTGATTCATCAGAACTAGGGACTGACGATTTCCTTTGGCCGATCATATTGATAGTGACCTCAGGATATTCAATCTCTGAAGCTTTCTTCTTGTAGTGATGACGTTGCTTGTTAGGCCGGACAACGTTCGTCAATCAGTTGAACACCAACCGTCTAGGCATAGAAGTACACATTGGCATTCTGAGAGGACCGTAGAAATAAGTTAATCACATTGGCATAAATAAGGGGCTTGTTGCACCGGTCTTTCTCTCGACAAAAGCTCCCTTAGATTAGAGACTTGAGGAATGTCTCCCACTAAACATGAGGTCTGAATTGGAGCTCCCTTCCCATCAGTAGGTGGGATTGGTTCTTGGTGAACATGGATCTTAAATCCATGTTGGTCTTTTTGAACACTACGAGTCACATCGCGTTCTGGAGAAGGAACGTGAGGGTCGTGTTTAACCTTTGAAACCCGAGAGTCATGTTTGAGAATAGGAACATGAAGGTCGCATTTTGTTTGAGCAACGCAGGACTGAGGTTCGCATTTTTCTGGTGAAACGCTCCTATGAGGGTCGTGTTTTGATTGAGCAATGCAGGCCTGAGGTCCGTGCTTTGTTTATTAAACGCTCCCTTGAGGGTCATGTTTTGATTGTGAAATGCTCCCTTGAGGGTTACATTTCAATTGGATGATGCGGGGCACATATTTGGGCTCATCAACATGAGACTCGTGTCTAAGGGTTAAACGCGAGGCTCGTGCTGAGGCTCACAAACACGGAGTCCGCATTGGTTGAGGGATTGGCTTTCTCAAAGATGTGCTCATCATAGAGATCTCCTCTCTTATCAAGCAGTATTTTTCTTGGCCTATCTCAAGGCTTTTGTAGCGTTACTATATGTGTTGATCAAGTTCATCACCGCAAGAGGCCTTTTGTGACCAGATACCCGTCGTTTTGGTGCAGATGTAAAATCTTCAACTAGATTAATAAGTTTAACTACAACTAAGTCTACTCCTTTAGAGGAGAGACTGTCCGAGCCATCTATTCCAAAGGAGAGGCCCTCCTTTAGTGATTCGGTCACAATTGAAGCTTTAGTCTCCTTGGAGACTTTACGAGTCTTGTGCATAGCCTTTGGGCTAAGGGATCTAGTGAAGAGCGCTTCCTCGTACTTAGCTTGGTCAAACTACATAACAATAGTTTTGACCGTTGTTCCAGTGTGTTTGATATCGTATTGTGCCACCACTTCTTCATTGGTGAAAAAGCTAGTCCCCAGCGGATTCGTCATCTTTTGTTTGTGGGAAAATTAAAAAAGAAATATGAATAAAATTTTGTATTTATCTCTCTAACCGACTTAGAAAAAGAATAAATATAATCTCTCTTTACAATCTCTCTTTAACTAATTTAGAAAAAGAAATTACAACTCTTCTATAACGGTTTCCCAATTCACAAAATAAAGATGGAATCGACGGAGATCCTTTTCTTTGTTTAAACCTGAGTTCTTCTTGGTAGCGATGGAAGTTTTATTCTTGTATCCCGTTGAAGATCCGAGCACCTTGCTTCATAGAACGTAGTCTATTCCTCTTGAATTGACGTTGAGGAGAACTTGCGAGGCAAGTTTAAAAATCTTAACGAGTTAATAACTCTTAACAAGTTTAAAACTCTATAAAAGTGCTAATTTTAAAAAAAGAAGATTAATCCTTTCTTTTGATTTAACCAAAATTAGTTTTCAAGCCAAGACCAAGGCCCCAAAGATCTGATTTGAAAGAACTCTCAAAAGCTCCAGCCGAAGATCCAAAGATGCCGACAATTGCTGACCAACTGATCTCCTTCTTTCTCTCCAATCTCGATCTCCTAAAAGATTCGATTTAAGCTGATTTTCAACTATTATAGGGGATTAAGGGGTGTAACTAACCCTTAAAATCACTCCTTAGTGGGGTGTAATCTCCCTCAAATCATGGGAAACGTTTTTGGAACTGTTTAGATCGTTTTTGAGCAAGTCAAACGTGAAGTTCGTGTTCTGGAAATGAACTCTACGTCTGGGGCTGAAGACACGGTGGTGAATCCTGCATTCTGTTCTTGGAACACAGAGATGAACTCGGCATCTTGAGTTGAAGAGACCGTCAACTTGTAGTCTCTTTTTGTTGGAGAGTTACAAATATTGTCGTCTTATAATATTCATCTTGGCTACTTAAAATGTGAGAGTCGTTAATTGTAACTCTTGTTGGTGATGGTGAAGGCTGTCGAATAAGAACTTTCATCGCTTGTTGTAAAGGTTGTTGAATTATAACATTTATCGATTTTCGTGAAATCTTCAAATTGTAGCCTTTTTAAAGTTATCGAATTGTAACTTGTATTATTAGTGCTTTTATGGGAATCAACTAACTGCAGTAAGTTTTAGACAGTCTTCATAGGTATGTCTTGTTTTGAGTATAGTGCTGATCAGTCTCACCCTGAAGGACCACACCAGAGCTACGTTACTCAAGCTCAGCATGAAGAAACAACTCAAAAGATCTCTTAATCTCTCCAATAGCAACTCACTACCTTCACCAGTGAGCTCCTCAATCGGTTTTCACAGCCGCAGCAAGCTACTTCCGTTGTCCACCCCCCCCGCCTTCTGAAGACTAGTGATCAGAGACTCACCCTCCTTCTAGAGCACAACAAATAGTCCCATCTCAGACTTCTCATGCTGCTGCCAAACAGCGGAGGGATCGCGTTGAGTACACGACCCTACTGCCACATAGGTTGACTCATCCAGAGGAACCTCGCCAATGTTTGCTCCCTGATCTTGAAATCACTATTTGTGTCAGAAATTTGATTCATTTGGAAACTCATTACAATCGTTTATAGACTTACAAGTTTAAAAGAGTGAGCTTTTTTATAAGATTTCTCTTACACAAAAGAATTTAAATAGAGAATTTCCTAGAAACACATGCATGATTGTTTATCGATCACTGCTTGCGTGGGGTCCACTGCTTGTGTGGGGTCTTTGCCTGTGCCGGGGTTTATCCATGGACCACCGTAGATCAGATCCGGTTGATTTCGTTGTCTCACAAAGGAAATAAGAAATTGAAGTGAATTACTCAGCAAGGTGTGGCAAACACTCTTCTCAAGATCATAATAACGGTGCAATCTCATGGAAACTGTAGAAGAATGGTGTTGAAGGGGTGCAGATCTCTCGAACTCTTTCTCTTTTTGTTAAAGAACTCACCAAGAACTTGCTTCCTCCTCTCTGAAATTTGTGCTCCTTGCTCTCTAAAATGTTAGGGCTTCACCTCTAGCTCGAAATTCTTGATCTTTCGTGTATAGGGGTACTAGGCTTGTATTTATAGCCTCCGGAAGCTGTGTTTTTAGATAAGAACTAATAATTTGATCTAATCCTCAGTAAAAACCACTTAACCACATTTAGGGACCTTAAGGTAGTTGGGAAGGTTCAGGAATCGTTGAAACAGATTGAAATCGTCAAAAACGTGTCCCGGGAGTTCTGACAGCTGCGAAACACCAATGTTTTTACACACTACAGGTGGAAAACAGGGGTTTGTTTTGTCCATCGTTTCACCATTTCACACATTCTGTTGATTTGTACGCTTCGCCGACTTACTTCATTCATTCATTTGCTTCTTCACGACATCAGACAATCCTATTTGACTCAGATAATAGCATTCATCGCTTTCTCTTCATCTTGAGCTACGTACGGGAAACTATAGGTATTTTTTGATGCCTATAGATACCCCCTTCAAAGTGTTTCTGTCTCCTTCTTTTATAGAGAAGCATAGAATACTTTGGATATAATACACCCAGCCTTCAATTCATTGACTTCTTCTATTCAATATTTTTTGAATAGTTAAAATTCTTCTGGTGTTGCATTCATCGTCTGACCTTTGTCGAAATCTTGAACTAAAGTTAGTGTGTTGATTTCTGAATTTAGCTCGTGTCGTTGAATCGATGTTGAACTGATCATCTTCGCTAGAAATTCGTATCTGAATCACGATTGAACTCCTTGGGATTATCCTTTGACCTAAAATTTTATCCTGAGCCTTATTTTGGTGAAAATCATCAATGTGTTGACTGGTATAGACCTTCGTTGCAACGCGTTGACCAGCATTAACTTTCGTTGTAATGTGTTGATCGGCGTTGACTTTTCATTGTAATGCGTTAACTGGCATTGACTTGTGTTGATCGGTGTTGACTCTCATTTGTAATACGTTGACCGGCGTTGACTGTCATTTGTAACGAGTTGACCGGTGTTGACTCTCATTTGCGACTCGTTGTCCGGTGTTGTAACACGTGGTAGGCCAAAGTGTAGAGGCTGCAGGACCAACCGTTGATACTGGTTCATATATAGGTATAGATCTTACCCTTACATCCTGCTAGTTATTTACTTAACCATAGGGAAGTTTTGGTTGTAGGAACAGATATTAGAGCTGATACGACTATCATTGTGAATGCTTTAAAGGTTCCTCATGGAGGTTTCAGCTAGAATTGATGTTGTGCCAAGTACTTAAGTCACGAGACCAACTGATGAAGCTGGTACGTCAGTGACTATCGTACTTATAGGATTTTTGGCCAACCCTCAGTCATCAACAGATTTGATAAGCCTTTACAGACTACAGTTTGAGTCGGGCGAGCATGCAGATTGTTTAAGTCCATTTCACATGTAACATTATGCTAAAAGAATAAATTCTCTTAGACTTGATGCTACGATATCGAATACATAGACTTCATCATTTGTCACGAGAATAGACTATCTGTCAACGCATGTTAGGCGTAGACTTAGGATTTTTAACAAACCCTTAGTCATCAACGGATTTGATATGCCTTTACCGATTACCGTTTGAATCGGGCTTGCATGTGAATTATCTAAATCTGTTTTACATGTAATGTTGTGCTATGAGAGTGAACTCTCTTAGACTTAGTACTATGATATTGAATATATAGGCTTTGTCCTATTTATAGGGAAAGACTAACCGACAACGCGTGTTAGGCACAGACTTATCTCTACTTAGGGGTCGAGATAAAATCCTCTATGCATGCAAGGAATGGATTATGGCGTAATTAATAACAGCTTGCCACGATGTTGAATACGTGGGATTTTGTCCTTCTTACAACAAAAGACTAACCGGTAACGCGTGTTAGGTGTAGGCTTATCTCTATTCAGGGATTTAGATAACGTCCCCTAGACGTAAATCCTAGAGTCCTTTTCACGAAGAAAGGTTAACCGACAACACATGTTAGACGTTAACTTATCTCTACTTAGGATTTGAGATAAAATTCCGCATGCGTGTAAGTCATGAATTTTGGCGTTATTAATAATGGCTTGCCACGATATCGAATACGTGGGCTTTTGTCCTTTTTACGGCAAAAGACTAACCGACAACGCATGCTATGCGTAGACTTATCTCTAATAAGAAATCGAGATAAAGTCCCCAATGCGTTTAAAGCATGAATCTTGATGCTGGATGAAGAATTTTATATTCTATCTCTTGCTTGTCTTCTCTTGGGGCAAAGACGAACCCGTTGTTGGAAAGGAAGAACTTTATATTCTATCTCCTGCTGGAAAAGAAACTTAAAGTGGGATGTTCACTTCAAGAATCTGAAGGGTGAAACTAAGAGTGGGATCTCTACTCTGAGAATCGCAAAGATTTAGATAACCCTAACTATTTAAAGGTCTTATTATCCAATCTGAAGGGGGGTTTCTCATTTATTGAGATGAAATTCTGACACTGACCCTGACTGTTTAAAGGTTTGGCCACGTGGAAGTTTGAGACGATCCTAACGTTTTAAAGGTTTGATCGCTCGATATAGGTGGAGGCCTTTCATTTATCGAAAGGGAATTTTGGTTTTGTTCCTAACTGTTTAAAGGTTTGACCGAGTGGGGTTTGGAATGATTCTAACTATTTAAAGGTTTATTTGTCCAATTTGGAAGTGGACCACTCATTCATGGAAGGAATCGAGAGGGGATTTTGGTAATGGTGCTAACTGTTTAAAGGTTTGACCAAGTGGGAATGGAGGAACGACCCTAACTATTTAAAGGTCTGATCGTTCAAATTTGGAAGTGGACCTCTCATTCATGGAAGGAATCGAGAGTGGATTTTGGTTGTGTTCCTAACTGTTTAAAGGTTTGACTAAGTGGGAATGGAGGAACGACCCTAACTGTTTAAAGGTCTAATTGTTCGAATTTGGAAGTGGGCCTCTCGTACATGGAAGGAATCGAGAGGAGATTTTGGTTATTGTCCTAACTATTTAAAGGTTTGACCAAGTAGGAATGAAGGAATGACCCTAACCATTTAAAGGTCTGATCGTTCGAATTTGGAAGTGGACCTCTCGTTCGTGGGAAGGAATCGAGAGGGGATTTTGGTTTTGGACCTAACTATTTAAAGGTTGACCAAGATAGATTTTGAGATGACCCTAACTGTTTTAAAGTTTGATTGTACAATTTATAGACCTCTCGTTCACGGAAGGAATTGAGAGGGAATTTTAGCTTTGGTCCTAATTGTTTAAAGGTTTGACCAAGCAAACGGAGGGAGTGAATGTACAAATAATAGGAATGTTGATTTGCATAAATCACTTAGAGGGGGTTTTCGGTATCAAGTGACAAAACCTTGACACGATAAGGGGTTTGACAATCGTCATGGATTGAAATTTTAGGTATTGTGTTAAAGCTCAACAGTGGGATTGTTAAAAGCTTGGACACAACAGGAGTTTGGATGGATTTAACCACGAAGAATTTTGGTGGATCTACTGTCAGTTGATTTGATCAGTGAGGGATTTTATGGTGGAGGACTATGAATCGTCAAGCACTCCACAATTAGACCGTGGGAGTGATACGGGTGTATCTTCTCTTTAGAACTTAGCGATCCTCATGGGAGCTTGAGGATAGATGATTCTTATGGTAACTTAAGAATAGAGGTGTAAAACAACACAGTGGAACGTAGGTTGAAGCATAGAATGAGACGGCGAATCGAAGAATTAAAACATCTAGTTTTTAGCGCGTGAATCGACTCATAACAGTCATGAGTCGACTCATCAGGTTGAGTCGACTCATGCCTATCATAAGTCGACTCATAAAACTTAGCCGTTTTAGCAAAAGTCTCTAACCAATCGACTCATCACTATATGAGTCGACCCATGTGTCATGAGTCGACTCATATATGTACATGAGTCGACTTATGGAAGGATTCCTGGTTCGTTTGGGTTTCTGTTTACATGAATTTCTATGGGATTTTAGCTTGGTTATTTACCACTTTGCCATCCATGTTGTTACACATATATAAGAGATTGTTTTAGGGTTTCTAATCAATCAGATGTAAAAAAGAGAGATTCTAATCAAGAGAGATTAGGGTTTAGAGAGAATTAAGAGTTTATTCTCGATTCTAGTGAGATTGTGAGAGAGGGATTGTAGTCTTTTCATACTCATAATCTAGAGAGGGTATTTTTCTTCACCACTACTGAATTATTCTTGTGTTTCTGTCATCATCTTCTCAATCCACCTTTGATAATTCCACGATCAAAGGTGCTTGCACGGTGACTCGTATCAAGTTGGTATCGGAGCGATCAGATCCTATGAAGGGGGCATCCTGTGTATGGTCCTGATTCGATCGCAATATAAGAAGCTAGGTGAGATCATTATTTCATTGGAAGGAGTCCAAAAATTAAGGAAGAAGAAGATGACTGAAGAAGATAGTTCAGCAAGGCTAGATGCATTAGAGAAGCAGATGGAGATAATGGGTTCGACCCTCATGCAACTCGTCAATCTTGTGCAAGATAAAGGAAACATGGAGGAATCTTCTTCGAAAGGTAAGAAGACACTTGTGGAGTCCGATAGAGAAGGTGAGGATTCTGATTCTGATGAGGAGGCCCATATTGTTAAGTCTGTTTCACACCAAGGGGGTAAAGGTTCTTATCAGAATTTGAAGATAGACTTCAAAGTGGAGATTCATATTTATGACGGGAGTGTCAACGTCGAGAGGCTTGATGATTGGATCGACCGGATGGAGACCTATTTCACACTCTATGGATATTCATCCAAGGAGAAGCTCATGTTCGCAACTTTGAAGCTTTTGGGGCATGCATTGACATGGTGGAAATCCTATTGCAAGTAGGAGAAGAAGACGGTATCGTGGAACAAGTTCAAGGAGCTACTAAGGAAGCAGTTCTATCCAGTGGGATTCCTTGAGGAGCGTTGATACAAGTGATACGGCTTGCACCAAAGATTCAATCAGACCATTCAAGAGTACATGATGGAGTTCCAGCAGCAGGCGATGGTTCTAAACGTCATGACGGATGAATACTCCATCTTCATGAAGTACATGGCGGGTCTGAACTAATACATCCGGAAGGAGGTGAAGCTATTCACGGTCGAGTCTATTGTAGAGGCAAGCGTGAAAGCTATTACCATCGAGGGCAAGCAAAAGAAGAGTAACGAGGCTAAAGGAGATGCAAAACAGACGGGAGGTGAGTCTAGTGGTTCCAAACATAAGGAAGAGAAGAAGGATGATCAAGGGAGAGGAGAACTGATTTGTAGTCACTGCGAGAAGATAGGACATATCACTGATTGATGCTGGGAGAAGTATCCTCATCTGAAGCCAATGGGGTTAATGAAGAAAGAGGAGAAAAAGGCATACGTGATAGCATAGGGTCCGAAGGAAGTTTCTGGGATGACAGAGCCTAATAGTAGTCTCAATCTTATGGTAGGAAAATAGGCTAGGAAAAAGGACGAAGACCCCCGAGAGCAGCTCTTTGTGCTGAAGTTGTAAGTGAAGACCAGTTTGGTTGATGCCATTGTTGATCCAGGCAGCGAAAAGAATTTAATATCCAAGGCCTTGGTTCAGAAGCTGGGTCTGAAGACAGTCAAACATCCGAAACCTTATCCATTAGGGTGGATTCAGAAGGAGACGGGACTAAGTGTAGTTGATCAATGCACTGTCAGATTTGCGCTGCACGAGTCGTATATTAACGAGGTCACGTGCGGCATCGTTCCATTAGATATTTGTCAGGTTATACTAGGCAATCTGTACTTGTGGGATAAATACGCGATCTACGAAAGGCGGGTTCAGAAGTACACATTCACCAAGGATGGTGAAAAGTTCATATTTCATTATGCGTCTCTTCCGAGGGAGGCAAACATGGCGATGGTGACACGAGCGAAGAGGCTAGTGAATGCAAGCAAGAAGTTTGTCTCGCTGTGCATTAGACTTCATGATGAGCCATTGAAAAGGAGTTGCATGTTGGAGCGGAAGACGACTACGATGAGGCGAGGAACGAAGGAGTTGTTTCCAGTTGTATGTCGATATCATGTTCCTAGCAAGGCCAGGTGGTACAGAAAGGATGGAGGAGCTCACGAGTTTCCTTAGCTGAAGTTCTAACTTGAATAAGACTTTAAGTTTCTAAAGGGGAGACCCATGATACAGGTGTATCTTCTCTTTGGAACTTAGCGATCCTCATGGGAGCTTGAGGATAGATGATTCACATGGTAACTTGAGAATAGAGGTGTAAAACAACACAGTGAAACACATGTTGAAGCGTGGAATGAGACGACGAATTAAAGAATCAAAGCATCCAGTTTTTAGCCCATGAGTAGACTCATAACAGTCATGAGTCGACTAATCAGGTTGAGTCGACTCATGCCTGTCATAAGTTGACTCGTGAAACTCAGCCGTTTTATCAAAAGTCTATGACCAATCGACTCATCATTGTATGAGTCGACCTATGTGTCATGAGTCGACTCATATATGCACATGAGTCGACTCATTGAAGGATTCCTGGTTCGTTTGGGTTTCTATTTGCATGAATTCCTATGGAGTTTTGGCTTGGTTATTTACCACTTTGTCATCCACATTGTTACACATATATAAGGGATTGTTTTAGGGTTTCTAATCAATCAGATGTAAAAAAAAGAGATTCTAATCAAGAGAGATTAGGGTTTAGAGAGAATTAAGAGTTTGTTCTCGATTCTAGTGAGATTGTGAGAGAGGGATTGTAATATTTTCATACTCATAATCTAGAGAGAGTATTTTTCTTCGCCACTGCTGAATTGTTCTTGTGTTTCTATTATCCTTTTCTTAATCTACCTTTGATAATTCCACGATCAAAGGTGCTCACATGGTGAATCGTATCAGGGAGTTTTGTAAGGGAAGACTGACCCGATGAGGTCATTGAATCTCATCTCAACGAAAGAATGTTTGGAAAGTCACAGTGGGAGTTGGAAAAATTGATCCCGACGATCGAAACCAACCAAGAATCAGATGAAGGAAAAGAAAATGAGCTATGCTTCATCCTTGAAAGGTTTTAGAGTTTCGTGAGGAAAGATTGACTTGATGAAGTCATTAAATCTCATCTCAATGAAAGAGTGCTTGGAAAGTCATAGTGGGAGTTTGCGGAATTAATCCCGATGATTAAAACTAACCAAGAACCAGATGAAGGAAAAGCAAGTGAGACATGCTTCATCCTTGAAGGATTTCAGAGTTTCATGAGGGAAGATTGACTTGATGAAGTCATTGAATCTCATCTCAACGAAAGAGTGCTCCAAAAATCATAGTGGAAGGGTTTTAATCATTTTGGACATGATTGAATAGACACAGCGGGAGGTTCTTAATAATTTTTATCATGATTAAGAGTGGATTATTGAGATTTAGTTTTATCCTTGAATAATCAATTAGTTTTAGATCATCCTTAAGAATACCATACATAGCATTCTCTAGGAACTTCCCGTTAAATAGGTTATCCTGAACGTACTAGGGATAGTACTTTTTTAGGAACTTCTCATTTGTGGGAAATGTTGCTATTCTTGATACATAATTAGGTCTTGGTTCCTGACTTTATATTTAGAGACGATAACCTCGTATCCACCCCCCGCTTTTTGGGTGAACCTGAGTCCAATCACATTCGGCTGCATTGTTGGCGCGTGCAACTTAAGTGAGCAATTTTAACCTCTTATACTTGTCAGTGGTAGCTAGGTTATCCTTAAGAATATTATGTGTAATATTCTTTAGAAACTTCCAGAATAGTTTAGCCTTATATACCAGTTAAAGGTTTAGGAAATAGTTTATACTCGTATACCATTTAGAGTGCATAGAGAAGCAGTTTCTACTCGTATACTCTTCGAAGTTATCACCATTCTTATTTGGTTTGTTTTGCCATTATGACGCTGGAGTCAATAAAGGCTTGGATTTTATTTTTAAGACTAAAGCAAGACTTGGTGGGATGAAGAACCCTCTTGTGGTATGCACAGTATTTTGAATCCGTAATCCTCTTAGCTCTATCCTGATCTTTAATAGGTGGTAGCTAGATTTTATTGTTGTTCAGGAGGTACTTGAAGATGGCTGGAACCTCATCATCCCTAAAGGAGTACTACTACATTTGATGTGGTTGTTGTGGCGATTTCTATCGCAATTATCGCTGTAATGTTTGATTAATATCAACATCATTCACAGGCGGCAGCGGTTGGTTTCTCTCAGCCTTCTTTCTTTTGAGAAAAGGCTCGGCATGCTCACCGTGCATTTTCAAGTCTTTCTAGGTTTTGGACGACATGACCCCCAGGGATTCCAAGACGTCAATGTAAAGGTTGTTATGGTAGGTTTGGAGGATAAATTCCTCCATGACCGGATCTTGGCAGTTCACCGCCTTATTC
The DNA here is from genome assembly GCA_022839385.1 of Asparagus kiusianus. NCBI lineage: Eukaryota > Viridiplantae > Streptophyta > Magnoliopsida > Asparagales > Asparagaceae > Asparagus > Asparagus kiusianus. The sequence continues at coordinate 173,171 of BQKN01064470.1, read as the reverse complement.
CGAAAACGTTTGAAAAAGCTATCGATCGACTCTTCGTCTTTCTGCTTCTCATCGAAGAGTGTTCCGATAGACACCTCAGTGTCATCATCGAAGAAGTTGGTGAGAAACAAGCCTTCCATGTCATTCCAACTATTGATACTTCTCGACTTGAGACGATGGTACCAGTCGAAGGCAGCTCTGAGAAGGGTGCCAATGAATGACAAGACCATCAAAGGTTCGTTACCGGAGATCATGCCCAGGTGAGACTTGAAATAAACCAAATGCTGAGTGGGTGAATATCTTCCGTCAAACAATGTGAAGTTAATTAGATTGAACTTCACAGGATTGATGCGGCATAAACATGTACCAAAAATTATTGTAAGTGCACAACCGTGTCAAGTTATAGTGTTCGAGCGGGAAATTGCGTTATTCTTCATTAATGATTCTGTTACAACTTTGACAACAACTTTAT
>BQKN01064470.1:107551-142720 GCA_022839385.1 Asparagus kiusianus | reverse complement strand
ATGACTACATATATATACAAGGAAACCAATAAAATGTGTGTGTATATAATATTGAGCTTAGAGTATATAACACACATAATATAAAACCTAAACTAGATTACCCAAGCCGATCTTGATCTTCATTGTAGCTCAACTTGGTACACATTACGGATGAAGCTTGAACTTGATCTTTAACTTGAATTACGTAGGCTTCACTCCACAATTCCGCCAATCTCCATTGGATATAATCGTTATGGCGCAATCCATCTAACCTCCAACGTATTGTTTGCCTAGAATAGATACAAAACACAAATACTAGATAAACAACATTAGAAGTGAATTGTTTGTTAAACATCATCAAAACAAGAAGGCCAACAATCTCCCCCTTTTTGATGATGATAAACAATTTACAAAAAGGATATATGCATGAAAGGAAATGAATATACAAAGTATAATATATCATGCATATAAGCAAAAAAGAATATACTCATAATATTTCTCCACCATTGACAACATCAAAAAGGGGACAAAGGGTTGAAGAGTGTGAAAGCTCCCCCTATCAATAAGCATAGTTGAGTAAAAAAAGAATAGGGATTGCTCCCCCTATCAAAATACCATATAGAATATATAAAATGAAGATCATGGCAAACATATGTGAGCAAGCATAGTTGGGAAATATGCTAAACATAACTCACATACATAAAGACAATGAGAACATATATAAATATGTCAAAGTAAAAAATAGTGTCTCATATCAACGAACATAAAAACCATTTGTAAAGGTAGATTTATGAAATCAAAAGAAGAGAAACATGAGAATCATGCAAAAAGTTTTCAAATGAAAACAAATCAATCGAATGGAATCATAAATCAAAGTTTAAATCAAAAAACATAAGACTAAATCATCATTGATTCAAAAATCAAGAGAGGCAACTATATCTAGCTCTTGAGCTAGTATCAACCCAAATAAATATTTTTAACACCCGGTAAATAAGATTTGGGAATAAACACCCAATAAACCCGGAGGGTATATAACTACAAACCTCTCATTTAAAATCAAAACTAATAATCATGAAAACAAAAGATTTGATTAAAGAAAAATTGTTTTCATAACCAAAAGATTTTAAAGCATAATTTTCAAAACCAAGAAAAGGAAAAGTAAGAACACTAAAATTCTTGGTTTAAAATTTAAATTTGTTTTGGTACCCAAGAACTTTTGGTACCAAAAGATTTAGGAACATGACCCCTATCATTAAAGCTCAAAGCCCTAGGGTTATGAACCCTCTTGAGCACATTTAGTACACTAACACGGTCAAAGCAATAATCACTCAAATGACCCTTCCGATTACAATTTGTGCAATGAAAGAGATTCATTTGTTTTTGTGGACCATTAGCTCGTGCATGGGAATCATTTGCAAATAAAGATTTTCTTTTAAAATTATTTTGCAATGAGAAATATTCTTAAACAATGGTCTTTTTTGAACATATTGTAACTTAGAAGCTTTTTGTATATCAAAATAAAATTTAGCAAGATGTCCAAACCTACCACAAACAACACATTTAAAATCATGTGGTCTACTAGAAGCATTTGGCAAATGAGATTTCTTTTTCAAATCAAAACAATATTCGACCAAATGACCAAAACGACCACAATGATCATATCTATACACATGAGCATGCTTATGATGAACAATGGGTGCATGTGTGTGTACATGTGATGAAGAAGCTACATGAGATGCACAATGAGCATTGACATTTTTATGTTTGTGTGCATCATAGCAAAATTTAGCTAGATGGCCTTTACGACCGCAAATAGAGCACTTGTAAACTTTGTTATATATGTGTGCATGATGAGTTGATGATTTCTTAGACTTGGCACACATATCCATAAGCCTCTTATGATTATCAAAGCATATTTTCAAAGTTAAATCTAAAGATGAAATACGATTATTCATAAGATTCAAATCTTCATTTTTAGGCACATATGCATTTTTAGAAGTAGAACATAAATAGTCATTTATAAAGGAAGCAGTATTATTTTGTATGTATTCTACTTCTAACATGGCATTATTTTTGTTATGAGTCAAGTTAGCAATATCCAATTTCAAATTTTTATTTTCCAAATTTAACATATCATTGTTTTCTTGAAGAGCAATACTTTCTTGAGAAATGATATCAAATTTGGAAGCTAATTTCTCACGATCGGATTTTAAATCTTCATGCTTGCTTTTTAATCAATAAAATCATTTTGTAATTTGTTAAAGGCATGCAATAATTTTTTACTAGCACAAGCAAGTTCATCACTAAATAAATCATTAGTGGTTTCGAACTCGCAAACCTCACTAGCGCTATCACCTAGTGGCCGTGTGCATGATGCTCCATATGAGCTTGAAGCCGGATCCTCCAAAGCTTGTCGGATCGCCTCCAAGTCCCTTTGATGTGCTTCAATAAATTTTCATAAGGTGTATGCACTATCAAAAGAATCAAGCTTGTTAGACATAAATGAATCAAATACATTTAATAAAAAGTATAACATAAGCTTGTTCATAATAAACAACTTTTTATCATGTTTGCTCCACTTGGATTTCTCCAACGTGGGCACAATATAAGCACAATCAATGACTTCACATAAATCGATATTTTTAGATTGAACAAATAATTTGAATCTAAAACACCATTGAACATAGGGGAAAACATTGAATTTAGGAGCAATACTATAGCCTAAACAAGATACATCATTCATATCCATAATTTGTAAAAATATGCAAGCAAGATACAAATGTAATCAAAACAAGATTAGCATAAAGAGATAACTTGGATCTTTAACTCAAGGCGATTAGACCTTAAATCAAAGAACACCAAGCTCTGATACCAATTGTTGGACCCTAGAAGGGGAGTGATTAGGGTCTTATGCTAATCTAATCCGATCTAAATACCAATTAAAATTAATTAACAAGTGTAGTCTTGCAAGATAGATATACAAGAGTTATAAGCAAGAATAAGCAATATGAATAAAGAGATATATCCTATATGATAAATATATGCAAGGATATATAAACTAACATAAGATGATATATTCTACCAAAGAGATATACAATATGATATATGCAAGAATATATAAACTAACACAAGGGTAAACAATATGAACTAGATAGTGGATGATAAAAATAATAAGCTATGAACAATGGTGATAAGAAATATAAACATAAGATTAAGTGCGCCAAAGCAAACTCAAACACACGATATGATCACGGAGTTCGGACCTTCCGTCCTACATCTCCGCTCCCCACTCCCGGGGAGAAATCCACTATCACAATCCGGTTTGGAAGCCGGAACTTCTACACACTCGGTTTTCTAGCTAACCAAAAACTCTACAACTCACACTCTTGTAAACCCACTCTACACCCTCACAAGTGTTGGACCTAGTCGTGTCTCCCTTAAGTGCTCGGTTACAACCTCTCCCTAGGTTCGTCAACCGACGCCACTCCTCTTGAGACGATCCCCGACTCTCACTACACATTCCTCTCGGTGTACAAGTGTATTACAAAGTGTATCTCACAATAAGCACAAATAAATAATGATTGTTCTCTAATATGGATGAGAACACAATAAAAGCTCACACTCAATTGTTACAACTTTCACCAACCCAAATATACTATGTATGAAAATACAATAAGCTCAAGTGGGTGTGTGTGTAAATAATGAGTAAAATCAAATCTAACTCAAATAGCAAATTAACAATAATAAGAATATGAAAATCAATAATAATATTACTAGAGAAAAGAGTTAGAAAACTTCTCTATAAAAACAAAGAGAGGATGAGAAGATATTGAAAATGAACTCCTCAACAGATGATGCAAACTCCTCTTTATAATAGCAAACCCCAAAAACAAACTAAATAAACTTAAACTCTTTTAAAACTTGTTTAAAACATCTCATTGGTTACTGAGATAGAAGGGGGTTTAGGGGTTTATATAGGAAGAGGAAGCAACAGCAAAAACCCCAAGGAAAAAAGACAAAACAGCCTAAGAATTAGAAATCTAATTCTGTACCAAAAGAGCCGTTAGGATAAACGGCGGTCGACCGCGGCGGTCGACTACGAGCAACAAAAACAACAGGAAAAGCTCCAGAGACTTTGGTGGTCGACCGTGGGAAATCTCGAGCTCACGGTCGATCGCGACGGTCGACCGTGAAAATCTCTGCTGCCCACTGACGAAAGAACTCAGGCGCGGTCGACCGTGAACTGATATATGAAATTCCAGGTTTTAAAAACAGTTTGCTGATTTTAAAACACTGTTTAAAAATATTAAATAAATTCTAAAAATTATAAAAATTTGGAAAATGATTGTAGACATGATAATACACATGCTACAAAAAGGACTTCCCAAATGAGAAATATCATCATTTTACAAAATAGTCCAAAACATGAAAATGTAAATATATGAATTTTATCATTTAGGCTAAACCATGTTTTGAAACTTTGCACAATGATTATGTAGACTTAATAAAATATGTATATGAATATTGTTAAGTCCAAAAACTAAGAATATAATATTTTTACAAATACAATAGAAAATGAAACATATGAGTATGTATATGAAAATATATTTGTTTTATATCTAAGTAGTTAAACTAAATCACAATATTAAATATGAAATACGTAAATTTATATTTATAAACATAAAAACCAAAGCTTGTGTTGTATATATATATGACTACATATATATACAAGGAAACCAATAAAATGTGTGTGTATATAATATTGAGCTTAGAGTATATAACACACATAATATAAAACCTAAACTAGATTACCCAAGCCGATCTTGATCTTCATTGTAGCTCAACTTGGTACACGTTACGGATGAAGCTTGAACTTGATTTTTAACTTAAATTGCGTAGGCTTCACTCCACAATTCCGCCAACCTCTATTGGATATGATCGTTATGGCGTAATCCATCCAACCTTCAACATATTGTTTGCCTAGAATAGATACAAAACACAAACACTAGACAAACAACATTAGAAGTAAATTGTTTGTTAAATATCATTGAAACAAGAAGGCCAACATGCGTGACAAAATAGGATTAAAGAATAAGTGTGAGAGTGGAGAGTTATGATGAGTGAGAGTGATTGTTGTGAATATATGCAAGTAATAATAAATTAAATTTTAGAGAAGAGAAGAAAGAATCAAAGAATAAAATAAAAAGCAAGAAAGCGAAATATCAAGAAAACAAAAGATTGAGGGTTCAATTAAAAATATGAGAAATCTAGAATTGAATTCACTAGCTAATCTCAAGTACTAAATACAAACTATTCTCTTTTTGTCATATTTCAATTTAGATTTATTAAGTATAGATTGTCAAACCATTTAAGGAAAGTATAACCTATCAAATTATCATCTAAGTCAAAAATAAAAATCATGATAAGAACAACAACAAGATAGTAATCCTAGAATTCATAAGTATAACCTATCAAACCATTTAAGATAAGCATAGATTATCAAATTCTTTTTTATCAATTAGTTCTCTAGTTAATTATGCTAAACATTATCATTTTAAGTGCAAGAGAATATTTTGCATAATATAAAGGAAATTAGACTAGTTTCATATAATTCTAAGATTCCTACAAGAATTAATTTCACATCCTAAGAAATAAAAGCAAGAAATGAATTAAAGAAAATAAGAACTAATTACAAAACAAAAGAAAAGAAAAATAAGAAAAACTATACTATGAACAAGAAATAAATCTAACTACATTGCAAAAGAAATAAAGATGCAAGAAAATAAATCTACTCTACAAATTAAAATGCAAAAAGAAATAAAAGACAAGAAAGTAAATCTACTCTATAAGACATTGTAGGCTGTCTAAAAATCACAATAGATAGCTGATCCCCATCAAACACCGATGATGAAAATTACAATCTGACGACTTTCAGAAGGCTACAATTTGAAGACTTTCACGTAGATCGCTGAAGATTACAATCTGACGACCTTCACGACAACTGATGAAAGCTCTAATCAACAGCCTTCACAATCAACATCGGGAGTTACAATCTGACGACTCTCGCATATCAAAGAGCTAAAGCAAAGATTACAAATGAAGATCTTTGCAACGCTTCGACAGAAAGAGGCTACAAATCGACGATCTCTTCAAACCAAGCTACGGAAGTCCTCCCCGCACACCAGCATCAAGACGCACCGCGTTCATAGCTAAGAACGCAACCCAACGCAGCTCTATACCGCTGCCAAACGCAGCTTCACTCGCTGCCAGACGTAGCTCCAACCGCTGCCTAACGTAGCTCCAACCGCCGCCCAACGCAGCTCTATACCGCTACCCAACGCAGCCTTTAAGCGGTCAAACGCAGCTTCCAAGCTGCCAAACGCAGCTTCCAACCAGACGCTGCGTCCGAGCTTCCAGACGCTGCGTTTAAATGCAGAATTCATGCCAGAACGCGGATTTTGCGTTTGACTCGTTCAAACACGAGCTGAACGGTTTCAAAACCGTTTCCCACGATCTGAGGGGATCACAACTCCACTCAAGAGTAATTTAAGGGGGCGGTTTCATCCCATTAGCCCCACTTAGGAGCGAATTAAGGAGGTGGTTACACACCTTAATCCTCTATAAATAACTAAGAAATCAGCTTAGTTAAGGGCTGGCTTTTTGATCCTGGGGCTAGCATTTTCGGATCTTTCTCCTTAACAGCAAAGAAGAGATCCTTGGATTGTCTAACCAATTACGGTTAAGATCAAACAAACTCATTCAGAGTTCTAAACTTGCCACGCAAGTTCTCCACAACGTCAAATCGTGAGGAGGAGATAACGTTCCAGTGAAACAAGACGTCGGATCGTCAACGAGAAGCAATCTCGACGCGAGCATTCGAGGGAGGCATCTCATCGCCACCGTGAAGAACCCAGAATTAAACAAAGGGGAGAATCAAACTCATTCTCCTCTCTTTTGTAATCGGAAATCCAAATTGTAATCGAGAGTTGAGAGAGTTGTAATCATTCTTTTTCTAAACAGTTAGAGAGAATAAAATCAAATACAATTCTTTTATTTTCTTCTTGTTACAAAATTTCCAACGAACAGACATGAATGTAAATCTAAACTAATAATCAATAAGAAATTACTAAAAAGAAATAAGAAATAAAAGAGAAAAATAAAAGAAAAGAAAATCTTCAAATTTCTCTTCATCTCCATCTTCATCATCCAACAAAGAGAAGAAAAGAAAATTTTAAAGTGGAGAAAAATTCTTTTATTAATTTTAACAAAAATTACAAATTTGGAAGGTCTTCTCAATTAAGAGTAAGCATCCTCTCCAAATAGAGTTATAAAATTTTTCACACCTCTAACCCCTTACTCTCTACCCCTATTTATAATAAACATCAGTGAATAAGAACCTTGGATTGAAATCTTATCTAAAAATAATAAATTTCAGCCTTTGGATTGTAACTGCCTGGCCGATGGTATCGATGCCAGCATCGATAGGCGTATCGATGCCAGCATCGATAGGCGTATCGATGCCGGCATCGATAGGCGTATCGATGCTGGCATCGATGTGAGGTCCTCTCCAATGTGATGTTCGCACCTCCTCTTGTATTTGGGCTTAGTCTTTTGGACTTTGGCATTTTTTCTTCTTGGTTTTAGCTTTGGCATATTTTCTTCTTTTTAGCTTTGGGCTTTTGGACAATTTGGCATTTCTTCATTTTGGCTTTGGCATTTCTTTATTAAATCAAGGGGCCTTTGTTAAGAGATGAGATTTTTAGAATTTATTCTTCATTAACCTGCATTTAAAGATAAAAATAATTATTAGTGGCATATTTATTCATATAAAATAGATAATGAGGGTATAAAATTTTAATAAAATGTGATTATCAGGGATACAGAATCTACTCCCACTCTCTGGGATACAGACATGGAATCCTGGTCTCCTTCACCTCTCGAGTTGACATTAATGTGTTGATCTTACTTTTGAGGTCTTTAATTTTCTAGTCCTCTTCCCATGTATTTCGCTATGGGTGATTTTGGGGAGGAAGAACGGGATCACCCCCAACATTGTCATTATTGATGGGACCACCCCGGATCGGTGTCTACCTGATTGGTAATGTTGTAACGGCTAGATTTACCAATCTAATCTGACAAAGTTTGAATCTGATGGTCATGTAATTCCCTCATTCGCTGCATGGTTAACTCCATCTCAGCTTTGAATTCTTCTTTCTGGTTTGCCAAAGCTTGTTGAAGTAACAGAGCTATTTGCTCAGTGTTGATCATTAACACTTCACGAGCTTGTTCCATTCTAAGCATTGTATCTTTAGAGGTGATTGTGGAGCAAGTATCCAAAAGTTCATCATCTGAAGATAGTTCTTCGTGCATCCTCAGATAATCCCTATGTCCAACGGCTTCTAACTGGAGCCAAGACATTCGTTGGGTTATTCCTGAATTGACTTTTCTTCATGGAGAAAAGTTAGGATTAGAGCTGTTCGAGGAAATCGCTAACTTTCCTTTGTCAACCATGTTAATAGTGACTTCAAAAAATTCGTCCTCTTGACTGATTGATTTTATTTTGCGAAAACGCCTTGACTTGGGTTTCGACGGTTCAGAGAAAAGCCTGTAGAATACTGAGACCCTCTGTGGAGCAGTCCTGGAGTAGCTACATGCTGATAATACTACCCTGATTCACTTTTCACACGAACAATGAGAGTCCGATTCCGGGATACTTCTCTTTTGAGATTTTTTCGTACCCCTAGTCTGATAGTACAACTCATCGGTGATGTGGCCGGAGTAACCTATCAGCCGTTGACTTGATTCCCTAGGTATAACGTTGTCATGTAACGAACACATCTCCTTCTGGTGATGTAACGCCTTGTCGGCATTCTTAGGAGTCGCACGTTTAGATCCACCCCTTTGCGAGTGTAGAATCTCAACAGGCTCCTGAACCTGGACACGCAACCCCAAGCAGGCGGTTACATGTGTTTTCCTAATATGGGATTGCTTCAACTTGTTAGGAGGACACGTACGAAATTGGTTTGTCTCTATGGATGAGGTTTGTCAAACAAATAAAGTTTGCCTTTCTGATGTGTTTTGCGCCATTCTTTGGGCGAAGCTCATTCTTCAGTCGAGGTTCAACCTATCTGACTTGTTTGGACTAATTCCACTTCTCTCTTTGCAGTTTTGCATCCTTCTGCTCTGATTCCTCCACGTGGTGACATCGGATCGGATAACACTCTAACAAGGACATACTCAAATAAGGACGTACCATCCTCATTATTCCATGCTCGAGAGTCTCGCTATATTTAAAGACTAAAATTAGGAAGGACTTCGTTTACTCTCTAAGCCTTCTAGTGCCATATTAAGGTGTTTAATCACAAATGCTTCTTTAGAAGCAGCTGATTGAAGTCACATTTTGAAATCCACTTTTCTGTTCGGTGATCCCATACAGGTCCCTGATATGTTGGATATTAGGGAATACCGATGGCTCAGGATCATGAACGGGCGACGTCTCTTCACGCCTCCTATGGAACGTGACTATTCCCTTACTACCCTGAAAGGAGCTTCAGTCCCTAGGAAGATGAACTAGGGATTGACTCTGGCATAGGATGCAGTTATATGTGAATATTTCTCCAGAAGCGATGCCAGAAGAGATAGTAGCAGTTGTAACATCACTAGCTTACATCCAGGGCTAGTTCAGAGGGAGTTACCTATTGGTGAGATGGCCGTGGAGGCAAACACTTTTGGCTATACTTTTTTCAAGGTGGAGGGGCAATTTACTGCCACAGATTTTAGAACTCCTGGTTGGTCCAGTTGGAGTGCTACTCAGTGGTGGCCTCGGATAACCGAATTTATCTTGCAGGAGCATCGTGATGACCTACAGAAGTTTGGCCTTTTTGCGCTAATTAGGGTGACATAGCTTGGGCTAAAGAACAACGCCCAACAATTCTTTAGTGTTAGAATTGTACAACTCTGACACGCACACCTTCTTCACACTTGATGGAGAGTTGGGACTCCCACTCCATGAGATGATGGAAGTCTCGAAATTACCATTTGGAGGATATCCCTATGAGGAATACATCCCGAGGCATAGGGAATTAGTGGATTTGGAAAAGGACCACCCCCATCTGGTCAAAACGTTTTGGGAGGTAATGTACCATTACCACATCTATGTGAACATGGAGGGGCGTGCTGATAAGAAGGATGAAAAATCTATCAGCTATAGTGTCTGGGCACATTATCTATTTAAGAACCTAGATCAGAAGAAAGATCCAGTAGTTCCGTTGAGTGGTTGCGACCTAACTGAGTTGGCGCGTCGCATCTTCGCTTATCCCCCTACTGCCTATATGACGCCTTTAGATGAATGCGGCTATGTGGTGGGTACGGAGTTCGAAAGCAAGTTAAAGAACTAATTTCTTCTAAGGCGTTGCTGGCGGGATATCTTAGGTTGTGGCTGAAACATGTTGTCGTCCCTACCGGCAATTTTGAAACCCTACCAATAGAAGTGGTGTTCCTGGCCGTTCGTTTGGTATCCATCCATCCATATACTCTTCTCCCAGACATGATCGCTCGTATTCATGGGGGATTGAGGTGACTATGTTTCTATTTTTGTCGAGGAATTGAGAATCCTAGGGTAGAACTTCCTTATGCCTATCCCATGACATGGTTTGTAACGCATTTCTCTACACTTATGAGTGTGCCTTCCGCTCATGAAGAAGATCAAATCACTCCCTTTATCTAGCAGCTAGAACATTCTGATTAGAGTAAGCATTACATGGAGATGAAGAGGAACACACTTAGGGTATATAGCAATTTTGACTTTTACGGGTGTTTTCCTTCCTTGGGACCAGCTATGGCCAAGCCGTGGCGGATGAATCGAACGACTAGGGCTACACTACCCTATCACTTGGCTATTTTAGGTGGCCAGTGAACATACGTCCTGGGTACCTGATTTACCGTGTCGGCTTGGTATGTCAATAAGAACCCTATCTGCCTTGCCGCTTTGCCCGTCAATTTGGTTACAACCAATTATCTGTCGGCAATCCCAACACCCAGTTACCATCTGATGGTTGTGGTCTACTTGAAGGAGTAAGGGCTTGGTTCTGGACAATTACTAGAGGTACGGGCACTTGCTTTTCACTTCCGCATTAGAATCCTCGACCCCGAACAAAACTTGCTTATTGCAAGTGGCATTGTACCACGAATTTGATGATTCCAGAGTTCAATGCTAACTCTTCAGGATTGCATCTTATTGGACATTGTTTTAGATCCAAGGATACCTCAAAGAGGAGTCACCTACCGGGACTCAAGGAATTTCAACATGCACAGGAATTGGTAGAGGAAAAAGAGGCTCACATTTTGAGCCCTCATGAGACTAGTCAGGAAGTTCTCGAAGCACTTTGGGAGAGTACACTCCCGGGGTCTCCTCGTATCTACGAATATGGGAGTCATATGCCCACTACTGCTGGAGAGGGCATGGGCATGACTTTTGGAGCTGAAGCTGCCCTTAGCAAAATCGGAGAGTTTGCTCATGCTGATGACTCGCTTGAGCATTTTTAGCATGATGCCGCCGAGGGTATACCCCCTCTTGTTGATACTACTGTAAAAGGCTTTCATCAGCAATCCATTGAAGTTGTGCATGTCTTAAATTCCACAAAAAAATTACTAGCTCGAGTCGAACCTCAAGACTCTATGATTTTAGAAGCGGCAGTTTCGGCTTCAAAAATATCAACTTCGGCTACACTCGAGGAACTATTTCTAGCTATGGAGCCCACTAGTATGCCAACCTTGGTTATTTTGAGTTTTGAATTGTCACCCTTTTTACTCTTATTAACTTCTAACACTTTTACAGAACAAACTAAAGAAGTCAGGGTTTCAAGGAACGTGGGGGAGAAATTCAAAGAACCTGGTCCGATAAAGAGGAAACGTCTAGCGAAGAAATTGCGTCAAGAGGCTATAATAATCATTGCTCCTCCAATAGAACAGGTTAGAGCTAAAACAGAATCGGGGTCTGAGGATGACGTTCCTTTATCTCGACTCCATATTAGATCACGTCCTGGACCAAGTGTGAGTGCTGAGGATGCTCCTCTTGCTCCAAGTAAGACAATTTCACACCTATTATTGTCCTTTTGCAATTTCATTGTACTAATAGAGTTGAATGTCCCTTTAGTTGTTTTTGCTGGATCTGCAGTCACTACTTGTGTGGGTGTCGAGGCCGAAATCATTCTTAACACGTCTGCTGAAGTTGAGATTGCTCCGAGTACGGCTATTGGAACTGAAGAAGTTATGGGTGTAGCCATTGAGGCTGATTTCATTCTTGACACAATTGTTGAAGACTAGGTTACTTTGGATGCGGCTGTTGGAACTGAAGCTAAAGTACCCACAAGTGCTATGCTAATCTGTTCTATTGCTTCAATGAAAATTCAAGTTCCAATTTTAACCATGGTCACTATTTCTCCTGTAACAACCACTACAACTACCCTATTCACTCTGTCATTGATTTCCACAGAAGCAACGGCTTTAGCCGCTGGTCAATCGAAAGTAGTACCTTCTAACACTATAACTTCTTCCTCTTTTCATTTGGCAAAAGTCTTTGAGGTGTCAATGGTTCGGAAGAATTTACTCACCATTCTAAAGGAAACAACCCTTCAAGTATTGGATCATGGTGGGGATTTTGTCGGGAGTAAAACAGTGTTGGAACCTCTTCTGAATTTAATGCAAAATCTGACCAGTGACTTGGCTATGGCACCGTATAGGATGCATATGGTGAAGATGGAAGACCTTTTCAGACAGTGGCAGGATCACCATAATCAGTCTCTTTTTCCCTAGCTGAAGAATGAGCCATGCATTTCTTGAGATAAAGGGACGATTCTCTATTTGAACTTGAGCGTCAAGTGATTAAGATGAAGCGAAGGGTCCAAGAGCTTGAAGGGGTCGGTCAGAAGTTATCTAGTGAAGATAAAATGGTTGTTGACGCTGAGTAGAACAAGTAGCATCTAATTGAATCCTACAAAGCCACTGGTCTTCAAGCTTAGTTGGCCAAGGCGGAAAATGAACTGAAAGCCGCAGTGGAGGTGCGGCAGACACTGGAAGTCAAACGAGAAGAACAAAAAGTGTCACTTCAAATTGAGCTCGACAATTTAGGATAACTAGAAAATGCCATGAGAAACGTAAAGGCATTTTCCAACAAGGAGATGTGCAAATAGACAATAACAAAAGTCGAAGCCGAGCACCAAGAATTACTAAGCAGACTTGCTGAAGAAATTTGCAAGACCGCTGGAATTCTTTGACTTTTGTAATCTGCCCCTTGTAGTGGTTTCTCATCAATAAAGTTATGATCTTATCCACTAGCTCCTCCTTTTTCTTTGTGTATATTTTTTTGTTCTTTTGATGAAGTTCGTGCATCGAACGAAGCTCGTGTGATTGCATGAGACTCAACTCAACAAGTCTCGACACTTAGACTTTTTTTAAAGATGTTTCGATGAGCCTCATCACTCCGAGCCCTATCACTCTGAGGTGAAGTTTGTTAATTTTGATGAGCCTCGCTACTCTGAGACTTTGAGACGTGACAAACAAGTCTTAGTGTTTTAAGACGAAGTTCGTGATTTTGACAAACCTCGTCGTTTAGGAATTTTAAGACTTGTTTCAAACTAGTCTCAATTCCTTGAAGTGTTCGGTTAATTCATCAAGCCTCGTCATTTTGAGGTGAGGTGCACAATTCAGCAAACCTTGTCGCTTCAGCAATTTATTGAGCCCCATTACTCGAGTCTTTGGACTTATGTTAGCCCTGATGGTTAAGTGGCCGAAAAATCCTCGTAGGATTGTCCTTCATAGTGTGATGGTATTAAACGCTATGACCTTTGATCTTGCGCCTTCTTATCTTTAGGCCAAGCGAAGAGTTTCCAGCTAGAGCGTGCTGATACGATGGCCTCATCTATTAATAGATGAACACCTCTTGAGAAGATGAATCATCTTCTTTCTTCAGTTCTAAGTCAGAATGACTTTGACAAGCTTTCACCGTTAAGTTTATGTTCCCTTCTCTTTAAAGCTTTGAGCTTTCTTGTTCTATGGAGATCCATGGCTCTAAAAGTTGTCGTCGGCTTGTGTCTGAGCAATAGAATGACGAACGCTTTAGACAATACTGCCGTGATTCCATCATTTGAACTAGGTAAAATTTTCTTGAAGCAATTGTATAAGCTACTTATCGCGGCTTGGCTCTTTCGAGAAGTTGAACAACCATCTTTTCAACTGCTTTAGTGCGATTTCTCATATGACGAAGTTCGTCAGATGGGCAAGATTCGCTTAATGGGTAAAGTTTGTGAACTTTGGAGAACTTTTTTTGTCGAATGAGGCTTATCTCCTTGATGAGACTAGTTTGTTTGACAAGACTCATTTGGCTAACGAGATTTACTCTTTCGACGAAGTTCATTCGTCGGATGGGACTCATTTGTTTGACGAAGCTCATTGGCCTGACGAGGTTCATTCATTCGGCGCAATTCGTCTAATCAACGAGGTTCATCTGATGGACGGACCTCACACCATTACCTAGACTAGGCTTGCTTTAGGCTAACCTCATCATTTTGCCCTTTGTAGTTGTTCATTCCCCTATTGATGTTGGTTCAGATGTGGCCCAGACCAGAGTAGATTAGCCAAATCTTGAGAATCTCCTAATCTTTCAGGACCGAAATCAGGATGTGTTCCAGCAATTTGCTGGGCTTTCGAATGCAACCCCGAGGAAATATTCTAAGTCCAATCCTGTTTACTCCTTCAACATGCTGAGCATCTCCAAGTGTGCAATCCTTCATCTGAGGCCTCAAAATATATGGCAGCTTCACAGACCCGTTTATCCTTCTGAGGATCATAGGGTTCAGTGAACTTACGATTCCTCTCGCATGCATCATCAACTATCTTAGAGATACCCTCTCACTCTGTAACTCATCCGCAGGTAGTTGAAAGTTAAGAATGGTGAAGATTTTTTGCCAAGAAATGGGAGATGGAAATTTAACAATAAGAACCGAAGAGTTGTTGGAGGTGAGGCTTGATGCCGCTGTAAGAAGCTCTGTAATGTTTTACGACGATAAGTTGTACATAAAGGTGTTGGAAGAGACTGAAGTGCAGCGTCGAAGATTATTGAATGAACTTGTGGACGAACTTCGTGATGTTGTTCGAATTATCTGAGTTCAATCCATGTAATCCGACTTTTGTTGCTGTAACTTCAAACACCATATGGATAAAATTATAGTTTTTATCCATCGATTGTCCTCTACTTTTGTGCAATTAATAATCATAACTTAGGATTTTTAGCAAACCCTCGGCTATCAACGGACTTGATGTGTCTTTACCAACTGCTATTTGAGTTGGACTAGCCATGCTTTTACCCTTAGTATGGTAAGTTGTCGAGGAGTTTCTCTTAGGCTTAATACTAAGATTTCTCCTCTATCCTTAGCTGTTTAAAGCATTGGATTAAAAACTGAGTGTGATTACAACTGTTAAGTCGTAATCAGATTTAGTTGTGTTGCTCAAAGTCTGAAATTGGGGCTCATCGCATGGTAGGCCTACTATTTCAGATAGTGGTCATTCACAAGAATGACTGATGGAGTTTGATGACATTGTTAATGTAATAACGATCTCAGATTTGGATGGTGACTCATTACATGGTAGGTCACTATTTGTGAATAAAGGAGTCAATAGAGGGACATTGCTTAGTAGGCCACTATCCTGAACAATGTCATTTAAAAAAATGATGATGTGGAGATGATTGAGTCATTCAGTGACATGGGAGTATAATGACTATGATTGGAATAATAACACATAACATGTTAGGCTACTATTTATAAACAACGTCATTTGCATGAATGATAATATTGAAATAATTAAGTCGTTCAGTGACATGGGAGTATGACGACTGTGATTGGAATAGCAGCACATCATATTGTAGGCCACTATAAGGGAACAACATCATTTTCAAGAATGATGATGTAGAAATGATCACGTCGTTCAGTGATATAGGAGTATGATGATTATGATTGGAATAGCGGTAATTTCTTTGATGATGACACCGATGTATCAATCAGGACGCTCTTTGAGGAGAAACAAGAAGACAAAGAGACGGTCAACGACTTCGTTAAGCGCTTCCGAAATAAGGCGATGAATTGCTGAGATCCAGTCATAGAAGACTTCATCCTCCAAACCTATCATAATAACCTGTCCATTGATATCTTGGAAGTTATGGGAGTAGCACCTGGTAAAACCTTCCTACAGTTAGGACCACAACCAAAATCTCCTCTAGATTCCTTCCATGAATGAGAGGTTCACTTTCAAATCGAGCGATCAAACCTTCTTATAGTTAGGGTTGTCTCAAACCTCCAACTTGGTCAAACATTCCTACAGTTAGGGCCACAACCAAAATTCCCTCTCGATTTCTTTCATGAACGAGAGGTCCATTTTTAAATTGAGCGATCAAACCTTCTTATAGTTAGGGTCATCTCAAACCTCCAACTTGGTCAAACCTTCCTACAATTAGGGCCACAACTAAAATTCCCTCTCGATTCCTTTCATGAACGAGAAGTCCATTTTTAAATCGAGCGATCAAACCTTCTTACAGTTAGGACCACAACCAAAATCCCCTCTCGATTCCTATTATGAACGAGAGGTCCACTTTCAAATTGAGCGATCAAACCTTCCTACAGTTAGGATCGTTTCAAACCTCCCACTCGGTCAAACCTTCCTACAGTTAGGACCAAACCCAAAATCACCTCTTGATTCCTTCTATAAACGAAAGGTCCACTTTCAAATTGAGTAATCAAACCTTCTGATAGTTAAGATTATTCGAATTTTTTTGATTCTCGGAGTGGAGATCTCACTTTTAGGTTCACCTTCTCGAATTCTTGAAGCGGAGATCCTACTTTTAGTTTCTTTTGTAACTGGAGATAGAATATAAAATTCTTCCTTTTCAACTTTGGGAGATAGAATATAAAATTTTTTCTCTCCCACATTAGGTTTGTCTTTACCCTAAAAGAAGACCAGGAGATAGAATATAAAATGCTTCACTCCAACATTGGGTTCGTCTTTGCCCTAAGAGAAGACACCATCTTTCAACTTCAAAATTCGTGCTTCACACGCATGAGGAATTTTATCCCGAATCCTAAGTAGGAATAAGTCAACGCCTAACACGTATTACCGGTTAGTCTTTCACCGAGTGAAGGTGACACCAGAATCCAAGTCTAGGGAAGTTTATCCCGAAGCCTAAGTAGGGATAAGTCAGCGCCTAATACGCATTGTCGATCAATCTTGGACCGTAAAAAAGGATAAAAGCCCACATATTCGATATTATGGTAGGTTGTTATTAAAAATACCATAATCCCTGCCTCACACGTAGGGGGACTTTTATCTTGAATCTTAAGAAGGGATAAGTCAGCGACTAATACGTGTTGCCGGTTAGTCTATTACCGTAAGAAAGACAAAGTCTACGTATTCAATATCATAGTACTAAAAGAGTTAACTCTTTTAGCATAACGTTATATACAGAACGGACTTAAACAATTTGTATGCTAGTCCGACTCAAACGATAGTCGGTAAAGTCTCATCAAACCTGTTGATGGCTGAGGGTTTTCCAAAAATCCTATAAGTGTGAGAGTCATTAACGCACTAGCTCTATTAGTTGGTCTCGTGACTTAAGGATCCAATAATTTTAGAATAAAATCCATACTTGCAGATAAATCAGTTTTAACAGTTGGTCCTGCAGCCCTAAGATTTGGGACTACGCTCTAATGCCTTAAGAGTTTAAACTGTGTATACTCTAATAGGTATACGAGTCTAAACTGTATCCTGCCTTCAACGGGAAGTTCCTGGAGAATATCGTATGGTGTATTCTTAGGGATAACGCGTGGGCCCTAATAGGTATATGAGTTTAAACTAATTCACGAAGCAAGCGCAAATTGACCTATCGTGTTTCAACACGTGACTAAGAAATTCAACGCCAGCCAATGCCAATCGACATGAATCAAAATAGTCCAAATATGCAAACGAGAGTTCAACGCCAATCAGTGCATCTACAGCATCATCAAGGCAAGGCTCAAGATTGATTCAACAACATGAGCCAATTCATATATCAACATGCTGGTCCAAACCCAAAATTTCAATAACGGTCGGATGATAAATGCAGAACCGGAGGAATTTTAGCTATTCAACAAAGAACTGAATAGACTAAAAGCTGAAGAAATCAAAGGACTAAAGACTAAGTGTATCATATCCAAACTATCCTAGCCTATTTTATAAAAGAAATAAGATTGAAATACTTTGGAGGGGGTATCTATAGGTGTTAAAAACTACGAATACAGTTCAAGACAAAGTGGCAACGAATCGTCGACACAACGAAGTGGCAAAACGTTAAGAACAAGACAATGGGCCTACGTGCTCATCAGCTAGCTTTAACTGGCTAACACACTCAGTGGCCACCTCCAAGTTAATGAAACTCATGAAGCGAATCGCAAAAGTGCACGTGTCAACGAAGCGACGAAACGTGCGTAAAGGCAAAACAAGCGAACCGAAGGAGCTACAAACAACCAAAATGTCAAAAAGACGAACGAAATATGCTAGGAGGCTCGCGTGAGTGTGAGCTACCAAATGGTGGCTCCCACCCATGCGAGCCACCAAATGGTGCCTCGCATAGTTCTGAGCCACCACGGGCACTGCTGACCCCTTAAACTCCCTAAAACGTGGATTTTGATATTTTGTTAGAATTCTTTCATCCCAGGATCTTCCCAACTATTCTGAAGCTATCCTTAAGTACGCCTGGGTAGTTATCAACTGTAGATGACATCAAAACACTTGATCTTATTAGAAAACATGGCGACAAAAGCCTATAAATAGAAGTCTAGAGTCTTCATTTGAGAGGAACTGAAATTAGAGAGTGAGGTGCTATCAATTTGAACAGTAGACCACAGATTTAAGAGGAGAGTTGGCAGATCTTGGCGAACTTCATCATAAAGAAGAAGCCTTTGAAAGATCTGAGACTCTTTTTCCCTTTTTTCCTCTGAATCAAACTTGGTTTTGATCTTGAGAAGAGCCATAATCTCGCTTGGTCGTGATTGTCACTACTGCAATTGTTTCCTTCGTGAAACAAGAGCATCAATTAACTCTTGTTAACCGGATCAGATCTGTAATGGTCCACGAACTAACGCATCCCTGATACAGGCGAAAGATCCTACGTAAGCAGCTGGAGATAAACTATTGTTGCGTATTATTTGATGAAGTTATAATTTTTACCTTTTTATTGTGTAAGAATATCTTATAAAAAGATCAACTTTTCTTTCAATTTGAACTTGTAATCGATAAACGGTGTAACAGGTTTAATAATAATGAAAATAGCAACTTTTGACGCAAACAAACATTCTTTCTCAACAGGAGGATAGCAGTGTTTGTTTCCTATTAAAGTTCTATTGTGATAATAAATAGCTTGTTCATGACCATTATCATCGTCTTGTGCAAGGAGTCCTACTAAGGCATGCTCTGTAGCTAGGACATATATCAAGAATGGTTTATCGGTTTTCGTACAACTAATACAGGTAGGCTAGAGAGATATAGTTTGATCTCTTCAAACGCCTTCTGGCAAGCTTCATCCCACATGAATGATACATCTTTCTTCATAAGTTTTGAAAATGGCTGACACTTACTGGACAAATTAGCAATGAACCTGCGAATATAAGCCAGATGCTCTTGCAGACCATGAAGCTCTTTAACATTTCATGGAGGCAGAAGCTCTCGAATGGCTTTGTCTTTGTCTGGGTCAAGATAGATTCCGTTTGATGTGATGTTAAATCTAAGAAATTTGCCATTGGCGATCCCTATGAAAGACTTGGTCGGATTCATCTTCAACTGATATGATCGCATAAGGTCAACCATCATCTTCAAGTCATGAAGATGATCACCTTTGTTATGACTTTTAACAACTAAGTCATCAACATAATACTCCACTATCCTTCGAAAATGTTCTCAGAAAATAGTGGTCATAGCGTGTTGATATGTGGCACTAGCATTTTCAATCCAAAGGGTATTACTGTATAATAGTGTATCCCTGAAGGTGTTTGGAAAGAGGTGTGTCTCTTATCGTCAGGATACACCTTGATTTAGTTGTACCCTAAGAATCCATTCGTGAAAGACATTCTTTCAAACCCGCACGTATTGTCGATGATAACTTTTGTGATGGGCAAAGGGAAATTTTCTTTTGGACACGTTGAGTTCAAGTCTCGAAAGTCTATACAAACTCAAATGTTCCCGTTCTTTTTCAAAACCGAAACAATGTTGGCCACCCAATCTGGATGCTACTCTTCGCGGATAAATCCTAAATCAATGGGCTTTTTAACTTCAGCTTCAATCACTTCTATGATCTGTGGACGGAATTGTCATTGTTGTTGCTTGACAGGCTTAGCATCCGGTTTGATATTAAGGCGGTGCATGGCCACCTGTGGATCAAGGCCAGGAATGTCCTTATAATTCCAAGCGAAGACATCAATATACTCCCACACCAGAGTGATGAGGTCTTCCTTTTCTTCGGGCGATAGGCTATCCCTTATGAATATTGGCTTAGGGTTTGATTCATCCCCCATGTTCACTTGAATTACCTTGTTGTCAGTAGGGGCTCACATTGTTCAAAGCAGTTTTCCCATTGCATGCCGAGTTGTCGACTCAATGGATCCTTAAATAGAGGTAGGTAATAATCCTGCTGAGTTTTACTTGGTTGAGTCATGGTCATGTTAACCATGAGTTTCTTAAACACGGCTTCTGTACTGATGTCTGAATCCTAGTAAGTCAATTTGAAAGAAGAACTAATAGAATAGCTATCTAAATCTTCAATAGCCTCAAAGCATCTTGTTAGCGGTGGGGATATATACCCTAACCCCCTGCGAGTCTTGTCATAGTAATCATCGTGTTTTCCATTTAGGAAAAAAGGGGTGAGTGGAGTGCTCTGACCTTTCCTGAAATTAAGGCCTCATTACTACTGTCGAGGTCCTCAACTAGTAATACATCAATCGACTCACCATCTAGGTAGTGGATAAAATGAGTAAAATAATTCTCCACCCTGTTGAATGGTTGCTTTTCCGTGACCATTGTTTTGACATCTCCACTCTCATCTACATACTTCATGCACTGGTGCAGAGTGGATGAAACAATCAAATTGTTGTGGATCTAAGGTCGGCCCAGTAACAAGTTGTAGGATGTCTTTGCATTGATGACATAGCAGATGCCATCTATTTTCTAGTCTCCCATTTGGCATTTAAGCTTGATCTTTCTAAGGAGATGAGTGTTGAGGCATTAAAGTCATAGATGGTGGTTCCTATTGCTGACAAGCGATGTAGCGGGACCCCAAGATGGTGAATGAGCCTCAAAGGTATGATGCTCGAAGCAGAACCAAGGTCAACCTAGATTCGGTTTACCTGAATAGAGCTAATATATCCCATAAAGTATAAAGGCCAATCATGCTTCAGGTTTTCACATACATGTCTTCTGAGAGAACGTGATACATGACATCCATCCTCGAAAGACTTGATGACACTGAGGGCACATTTCTGGTGTTTCCTCTATTGGACTTGGCGAAAAGTGAATGAGGAAGGTTTCATTGTCTGCCAGTGCTTCACGCAGAGCTTCCCTAGTTGATCGGGATAAGCGTAATAGCTCAAACATTATGATCCTCGCCGGAAGGTTAGCTAGTTGGGCTAACACATAAAACTAAAATGATCCCTTTGAGCTTTTAGGAGCGTCTTTCGTGAGAATCTTATTATACCAGAGCTCCTTTGCCTTTGGATCATTAGGAGGCAATTATGTCTTCTTCACTACTCCCTCTATTGGTTTTGGGGATGTGTCTACTGCCTCAATGTACTTCTTAAAGTTATCCTTCCCACCGCTGGATCCTGACGTCTGTGCAGGTTGCATGGTGAATACTAGTTGTTCATCACCATAACTACTGATGGAAGTCGTTTCAATCCACTCCTCAGGAATGGCAGAGATGGCATTGTAGGATTTCTACTTCACCTTCTGTTTTGACATGGACTTTTTCGAGTTCGTCGATATCTATTATCCATCTTCAAGTAGGTCAGGGTGGATCCACATGACTTTGGCTTTCGGAGTAGTATAAGGAACCATGCCCTTCTCTTTTGATTGATAAGGATCGAGATTTGTGACCCTTGTCTCTGTTTGAGGGATTGGCTTCACACCGTCTTGGATATGGACCTGCACAAAATCTCCAAATTACAAGAAGATCATATTTGCAGACACCTTCTTTTGCTCCGCTTGAAGGGTCATGACGCCTACATCAAGCAAAGCCTGAATCTTATCCTTCAGGATATAGCACGCTTTAGTTGGGTGATGCACCATCATGTGGTACTATAAGGACCATGAATTTTCGATACTAGTTAAAATAATTTTTCGGTATTGTAAAATATTCAATTATTATTTAAAAGAGTATTTGTTATTTTCTTGATTTTCTAGAATTTTCTACGATTTAAAAACCAAAATTTATATTTATTTAAATGGTTTTAATATTTACAAATTTATTTCGTGCAGTAAAATTTTCTAGAATTAATTTTCTAGCAATGTATTTATTTCCAGACGCTTAGCGTATTGGATTGAGAAGAAAAAAATGATAGTGTATATTTCTTCTCAATCTAATACGTCGCGGGCTTATTCACGTTTTGATTCCCGGGTATTTTGAGAAGCGGGGCGTGACAGGTTTTTTTGGTGGCCCATGCAGGTCACGGTCCTGAGTCCTCACTAGTAAGAATATGATAGACAATTTAGATACATATCATACTTCATCTGTAAGACTACAATAAAGTTCTTATACTATTATATTAATGTTTTAATTCTTATTTTCCCAATATATTATTTTGATTTTAACCTTAGTTATCCTCTTGATCCTCGTTTTCCTTAGAACCATGGTGGGTACTCGTCGTAATGGTAACTCATCCAGTAGCAGTGGTCAGATGCCTGAAGTGGGATCGCACCAACTTTCGAAGATGATTCATGGATTGGTGGCGAATCAGCAGTTCTTGGCTGGGCACTTGCAGCGGGAGCCTCAGCACCAGGCTCCCCCTCATCCAGAATCTAGTGTTAGGGAGTTCTGGTATATGCGGCCTCCTTCTTTCTCCGGTGCCGAAGGACCTTTAGCAGCAGAGGAGTTTCTCAAGGTCACGGAGACTATCCTTACGGTGACTCGTATTTTCCCTGCAGAATGGGTGGACCTTATGGATATTCAGCTCACCGACACTGCTCGGATTTGGTGGACTGCAGTGAAGGCTCATTTGGAGAGACCGATTTTGTGGGACACCTTCACAGACCGTTTCAACAGGAAGTACTTCCCTCAGTCAGCTCGGGACGAGCTTTTACGTAGATTTGTCGAGCTCAAGCAAGGAGGTAGATCCATTGATGAGTACGAGGCCGAGTTTTCTTCTTTGAGCCGATATGCTCCCCACTTGGTGACAGACCCCACTATCAGGAGGCATCAGTTTTAGAAGGGCCTGGATAAGTATATCAGGTTTGCTTTGACTGGTAGAGCACTTGCGACCCACGACGTCGTGTTGGATGCAGCACACGAGATCGAGAGCGTTCAGAAGGATCCTGAAGACCCACATGTGATTCAGAACAGGACACTAGTGGTTCCAGCTAGGACTATCGAGCATCCTTCCCCGAAGCAACAGCAGCAGGCTCTGCAGAGGCAGCAGCATTCTCAGCGCCAGCCATTCTCTCAGAGTCACCCCTATCAGCGCCCTGGAGTGCAGACCCGCGACCAGTCTTCAGTGAAGTGTTCTTATTGTGGCCACACTGGGCATACCCAGCAAGAGTGCCATAGGCGACTTTGTCAGTACTATGCATGTGGATCCCCCGATCATGTCAGTCGAGACTGTCCGTAGTGACAGCAGGCCAGCTTGTCCCCACCTCCAGTTCGAGCAGCCCTTCCAGCTCTACCTCGATCAGCCTCAGTAACTCTAGCTCAGCACGGACCCTACCATCAAGCAGGCCCTCCTCCTCCATAGCAGCAGGTTTATTAGGAAATGTAGAGGCAGCAACCATCACGTCAGACATTCATAATGACGGCCGTGGAAGCAGAGGCGAATGACCAAGTCATTACAGGTAAGAGCTATTTATTCTTAATTCTACTTGCATGTGATTTTCCTTATTAGTATTGCCTGATGATATTATGACAAGATTTATTTATGAATACTAGTTAGATGTACTTTCCTCCTCCTGTAATTGGTAAGGTTCTTGTTTCTCCATTCTTACTTTATCACCCTTTGACTCTGGGGCTTCCCGTTGTTTCTTGTCTCGTCTTCTAATGGATATCTATCCTTATCTGTCATTGGGTTCTTTTAATTCCGAGGACGGAATTTGTTTTAAGGGGGGTAGAATTTAAGGACCATGAATTTTTGATACTAGTTAAAATAATTTGTCGGTATTTTAAAATATTCAATTATTATTTAAAAGAGTATTTGTATTTTTCTTGATTTTCTAGAATTTTCTACGATTTAAAAACAAAAATTTATATTTATTTAAATGGTTTTAATATTTATAAATTTATTTTGTGCAGTAAAATTTTTTAGAATTAATTTGTTATGTTATCAGTACTATTACGTATTATTTTAAATAATAATGTTGTATTATTAATATTATTACGTATTATTTCGTATAATACTTTCTATTATTAATTACATATCTTTGATATAAATTGTTGTATTATTTCAACTATTATATATTATCTGTCGTATTAGTATAACTAGTACGTTTTACTTTGTATATAATTATCCCATAATTATTTGATTTAAATATATGTAAATATATTTTTATTATTAATTATTCTCGTTTAATTGTATAATATGTGTATATTTCGACTATTTCATATCAACGGTTGTATTAGTACAACATGTACGTTTTTATTTATAGATAATTATTCTATAATTAGTTTAATTTTTAAGTACCGTAATTATTTATTTTAATTATTTTTTATTAAATACCTAACCCTAACCCTAATATAATTATATATATACATATAAATATCTCTCTCCTCTCATTCATTTTTTTCACGCCGCCAACCCAGACCTGTCTTCCTCTCTCTCCGTTCTCTCTTGCTCTCCTTCTCCGCTTAACCCACCGTCGCCGGCCTCCTACTCCGGCTAGCCACCGCCGTCACCACCTCTGCTCGTCTCCCCTGTCTAGATCCACACCGCGAACACACCTCTACAGCCCCTCCAGAACTCGCCACAGTGCCCTCCTTCGCCGCCCTTAGCTGCAGCACCGCCGGCGAACCGCCATCACCGAACTCGAACCCAAGTTCGCCGCCGCCCTGAACGTCGGATCCGCTCATCGCTCGCCTCGAGCTCGAACGCCACCGCCGGCTGCTGCCTTCTCCTCATCTTTGACCACGCACAACCTGCCTCAGCCGCAGCCTCCGCCTACTTGAGCTCCGACGACGCACCCAGCTGACCACCAGGCCGACGCCTCTGTTCTCCGACGAACAACGCCGCCACAACCTCCTACAGCTGCCCTTGCCACCAGTTCGAGCCCTCGTACAGATCCGTTGCCCTTCCTCGTCGCTGCTCGAGCCACGCCACCACCTCCTCCTCTATATTCTCTACCCTGTCCGGCGCCTGCAGCCACAGCCACCCACCCGAGCTCCGATAGTAACTCCGCTTGCCTCCGATCCCGCACCATCGACAACCCTCATCCACCACCAAGCTACCCAGATGTCAACGCCTCGTCACTGTTGTTCCAAACCCGCCAGTCACCTCCCATCGCTGTAGCCCTCGCCGGAGCTCTTCCCGACGCCGTGCCTCGCATCGGATCTGACCTGTGCCGTCAACGTCGATTCGTTCGACGAACCCCGAGGTAAGATTCCTCTTGCCACTATCTTATTTTAATTTATTTTTATGGTATGAATTATTTTGTATATGTATAGTTTAGTTCGTACTAATTTAATATCATATGTGCAGCTAAAAGTTACATTTTCGGTGAATATTCTATAGTACAAAAATTAATCGTGGTGATTGGATAGGTCAGAATTAATTTACGATTAATTTCGGGCAGTCTGGAAGCAAGAATGTATCTTTAGTATTTATTATGATGATGAAAATATTTTTCTAAAGGAACATATTTAGTGAAAATAATTTATTTTGAGTAAAATATATTTTTGAATAATTATTATAATTAAAAGAATAATTTTGGAAAAGAATATTTATAATTTATGATAGTATGGCTGATCGCCATAGAGCGCGACATTTCATGTGCAAAACGACATCGGTTTCTAGTTTCCTTCCTACCGTATCAATATTCTAGAAAATACGTAAGTACAGATATTTTGTATGAGGAGTTTGGATATTCCAGTAGTGATGAAGTCCTTTTGTATGTATTCATGTTGTAGTAATTATTTATGCATTTCATGTTTAATATAGTTCTCATTTCTGTTTCATATAACTGCTTAATCATATTTAACATGCCATAATGTATTCATGATCTGTTGATGTGTTGAGAACCTTAGTAGTTCATGATTTAGTGGTCTCGTGCATCATGAACAGACCTAGTGATATGTGTGAGTGTGTTGAATGGTTTAGGCGGTGAACCCGAGTTTTCAATGAGGATTATGGTTAACTTAGAAAAACGAGAAGAGTTGAGATGGGGAAATCAGTGTTCATGTGATCGGATAAGGCTGTTGATATATCTTCCAGGCTCGCACTAGTAGATCGGTGTCGCTACTAGGGTCGGTTTGGTGAGTCACAGTGGATCGGTGTCGCCACTGTGGTTGGTTGGGTCAAAGTAGATCGGTGTCGCTACTTTGGTTCATGAATCTATTTGATTGGATGCACGTGGGGATATGCGAATTGTCAGTTATCCGATGATATGAGCGTTGACTCTGTGTGAGATATGAACCGGTGACCTGTTATAGGATGACTAGTTACAAGACTTGTTACTAGTGGATCGGTGTCGCCACCAGGGTTGGTTGTTGGATCAAAGTGAATCGTGTTGTCACTTTGGTTAGGATTTATGGATTCTGGTGAGATGTAGGCCAGTTGTATTTCTTTTCATAAATAGATCGGGATTAATATTTAATTATCTACAATTTGAGACATATGGTATATACATGAGGGTTTCCTTATTTGGATTATTTCGCTCGACGTACTATATCTCTTGTTATAGATTTTTAAGTATTAATTCTATCTATTGTATAATCTTATTGCTTTGATGGTTTCTGATCGCTACCTGCTTGATCTTGTTACTTGGTTGATTTTTGGATTCATCTGATTATTAGTATTCCAGTTGCACGCCTCTATCGTTATTACTATCATCACATGTTCTATTTTTATTTTTGTTATCGCATTGACCATACATATATTATCATTACCGTTATTGTATTTGTTCCTGCCTTGGGGGATCTTGCCGTGTGTATACACGCTAACGTACTCCTATTTTCTAGGTGTACGTCAGATTTAGGAGATGGACAGCCTCAGTTCGGAATTGTACTGGAGCCAGAATCCGTACTGGAGCCAGAGGATTCTTAGCAGGGGTGTCTTGCAGAAGGAGTAGAAGAACCAGCTGAAGCATAGTGATTTTCTTCCGTAGTAGTAGTTAGACATTAAAACACTTTTACCGTACTTTTCTTTAGTTTATGTTGGACTTAGTATTTTAACAGTATTTTCTTTATGGACTATGTATTTCTTATTTCCTAGTTGGACTATTTTGTAATAAGGGTATGTTGGACCCATATCTTATGTCTGGGATGATTTACTATTGGTGATATGTCTATTCCTTATTCTGAGTTATCTTTATATTATCGCTATTGTGATCGGGGACCTGTGACTTCGCATTGTATTTATTTCCAGATGCTTAGCATATTGGATTGAGAAGAAAAGAAAAAAAATTATAGTGTATATTTCTTCTTAATCTAATACGTTACGGGCTTGTTCACGTTCTGATTCCCGGGTATTTTGGGAAGCGGGGCTGTTCGCGGTGAAAATCGAGTCTTTCTTCATTGACGTCATTGCTATCTTAGTTAAAATTTTTTTTGTTACAAAGATCCGGTCTTTTTATAAGATCCGGTTACAATAAAAATCAAAGAAAAATAAATAAAGATTACAATTTTCTCCTTTTGCCGAACAAATCACGAGCTCCTGTTTTTCGGTCGCTCGCTTGCGTGGGTTGTTTGCCTACGCCGAAGTTTATCCGTTGACCACCGCGCGATCTAGATCCGGTCAGATCTATGCAGTACGACGGGTATTATTTCACGAAGGAAATAATAGCCGGGGGGGATTATTTCACTAAGGAAATAGTCGCCCAAATCTCGGGATCAAAGACCAAGCTTTGATCCGGAGTACGCCCGCGTAGATCTGAGATCCGGTCCTCTCGAACACCTGCCTTTTTTGGCATTGACGATCGCCGAGCACCAGATCTGGATGAGCGAGTCCTCAAAGTCCTAAAGTTTGGATCTTTTTTAGATCTGAGTCTTGAATCCTGCAGGGCTTCGCCTCTCCAAAATTTCCAACCCTTGAACAAATGAACCACCTCTCCTATTTATAGGCAACCAGAACTGTGCCTACGCACAGGTGGCCGACACGCCTAGCCACCTTGAGGTGGCTAGGCTGCTGAGCCACCTCAAGGTGGCTCGGCTCTGGCCGAGCCACCTTGAGGTGGCTCGGCCACCGAGCCACCTCAGGGTGGCTCGGTTTGAGCCGAGCCACCTTAAGGTGGCTCGGTTTCGGCCGAGCCCCTCTAGGTGCAATGTTCTGTCGTTTTTTCATCGTTGTATCTGTGTGTGATTCGGTTGTGTGGTTGATTTGTTCGGACTCGATTTGTTGACCTGATTTGGCAGTAAATCCGGTTCCTGATTTGGCAGTAAATCCACTTCTGAGTTCGAGTCCGAAACTGATCTTGATTCGATCATGATTCGTCCGAGTTCGCTCTTGGTTGGATGACTCATTGATTTCTCAACCTGTTGGCTTGATTCCGTACGCGAGTGGATTTATTCCATTGTTTGAGTGCGGTTCATCAGCTCCGTAGCCTCGTTAATCTGCTTCGTCGCGTATCATCCGGCTTCGGTGTTGCAGGCTAACGGTCGTGTTTGGATACGTCGCCCGATGGTCGGTTTGTTGAACCAGCGTCGTTGAGCTGTGTTAAGGGACCTATAGGCAGTTTTATACGCCTACAGATACCCCCTCCAAAGTATTTCAACCTCGTTCTTTTATAGAAGAGTCTGGAATACTTTGTATATGATTGTCCTGTCCTTCAATCGGTAACGACGGGATATTTGGAATGGCTTCTATTCTTGATTCCTTCAGTCCTCCTGGCTATTCGGTGCTTTGTCGAATATCTGTAAGGGTTCCGGTACTGTATTTATTGTCTGACCGTCTGTCGGAATTTTAAACTTGAAGTCGATTCTTGATTTCTTGACTTTTTAGCTGAGTTAGTTACTTCAACACATAACTGATCATCGATTGACATTTGTGACGCATTGTCCGGCGTCTGAGCTTCATTGTGACGCGTTGTCCGGCATTTGACACAGTTTATACTCGTACGTCTGCTGGAGTATACACAGTTTAAGCTCTTAAGGAATTGGAGCGTGGCAGATACTTGAGTCACGAGACCAATTTATAAAATTGATGCGTCAATGACTCGCATTTATAGAATTTTTGGCAAATTCTCAGCCATCAACGGATTTGATAAGCCTTTACCGACTACCGTTTGAGTCGGGCTAGAATGCGGATTGTTTAAGCCCGTTCCGCAAGTGACGTTAAGCTAAAAGAGTTAACCCTTTTAGTGCTACGATATTGAATACGTAGACTTCGTCTTTCTCCTGTGAAAAGACTAAACAGCAATGTGTATTATACGTTGACTTAGGATTTTTGGCAAATCCTCAGCCTTCAACGGATTTGACGTGCTCTTACTGACTACCGTTTGAGCCGGGCTTACATGCGGATTGTTGTAATCCGTTCCGCATGTGACGTTGTGCTAAAGGAATGAACTCCCTTAGACTTTGTGCTATGATGTTGAATACATAGGCTTTACCATTTGTTACGGGAATAGGCTACCCGGCGACGCGTGTTAGGCGTTGACTTCAGGATTTTTGGCTAACCCCCAGCCTTCAACGGATTTGATTAGCCTTTACCGACTACCGTTTGAGTCGGGCTAGCATGCGGATTGTCTAACTCCGTTCCGCATGTGACGTTGTGCTAACGGAATGAACTCCCTTAGACTTTTTGCTACGACTTTGAATACGTAGACTTCGCCATTGTTACGGGAATAAGCTACCCGGCAATGTGTATTAGATGCTGACTTATCCTTACTTAGGTTTCAGGATAAGATACCCCAGAATCGAACTCTGGTGTCTTTTTCTACGGAGAAAGACTAAACCGGCGGCGCGTGTTAGGCATCGGCATATCCTTTCTTAGGATTCAGGATGAAATTCCCCATGCGTGTAAGGCATGAATTTTGGTGTTATTAATAATAACCTGCCACAATGTTGAATATGTGGGCGAGTGTTCTTTTTAACGGTTAAGAACTAACCGGCGGCGCGTGTTAGGCGTAGTCTTATCCCTGCTTAGGTTTCAGGATAAAATACCCCAGAATCGAACTCTGGTGTCTTCTTCTACGGAGAAAGACTAAACCGGCAGCGCGTGTTAGGCGCAGACTTATCCCTGCTTAGGATTCAGGATAAACTTCCTAGAATCGAACTCTAAATTCTTGGAAAAGGATTGGTGTGGGAAGGAAGAATTTTATATTCTATTCCCCGAACAAGGAAGGAAGAATTTTATATTCTATTCCTTGATTCTGAAAAGGAAGAATTTTATATTCTATTTCCAGTGCAAGAAAGAAACTAGAAGTGGGATCTCCACTCCGAGAATCCAGAAGATCTAAATAAGCTTACCTTTTATAGGATCGGTTATCTAGATGAGTTTTTCGTTTATCGAAATGAAGTTTCAGCTTTGGTTATAACCATGAAGAGGTTTAACCAAAGAGAAAAGAGGGGAGTTCTTTCGTTTATCGAAATGAGGCTCTGAATTGAAAGTGGGCCTCTTGTTCGTGGAAAGGATCAACAGGGGAATTTGTGGGTGGCTTAAGCCAAAAAGACAGTTTTTGGTGGACTCACTGTCAATTGAAATTGATTAGTGAAAGATTTTGGTGGTGAAAAATGATTTTGGGTTATCCTCTAGAATATTAAGTGCAATATTCTTTGAGGAACTTCCTGATAAATGGGTTATCCTGAATGTACTAGGGATAGTACTTTTTCAGGACTTCCCATTTATTGGCATTAATTGCCTGACGCCCTCTAGAGAAACGAGGCGATGTGCACCGTTTGAGTAGACTGTGTCTATCACAAACGGTCCTTCCCATTTGGGTTCAAATTTATCCTTCTTCTTGGAATTGAGGATTATCGGTCGGCGAGCAGCGAGGACCAGATCTCCTTCCTTGAAGCTTCTCTATCGGACTCTTTTGTTAAAAGCCCTAGATATTTTGGCTTGATAAAACTCAATGTGTTGTTGAGCTTCCAAGCGCCTTTCATCCAACATTTCGAGTTCTTCAAGATGTTTCTGATGTTGCTCTTTAGTCGTCATCTCTGTTGCGAGAGCGATCCGAAGGGATGAGATTTGGATTTCCAAAGGCAGCACAACTTCACATCCGTATACTAATGAATACGGGGTGGCTCCCGTAGGTGTGCATACGGTGGTGCGATAAGCCCAGAGTGCTTCACCGAGTTTATCGTCCCAGTCTCATTTATTGGTTTTCATGAGCTTTGATAGGATCTTAATGATCGTCTTGTTAAAAGCCTCAGCTAATCCATTCGCAGCGGGCTAATAAGCTGTTGACGAAACATCTTGAATCTTGAACTTGTCACAGAACCTGATGAAAGCGTTGCTTATGAACTGTGGACTGTTGTCATGAATGATCCATCTTGGCACGCCGTGTCGGTATAAGACATGAGCTTGATGAAATTGATGATGTTGTTCGTCTTCACTTCTTTAAGCGGAATCGCTTCAGCCCACTTTGAAAAGTAATTCGTGATTGTGAGAATAAATCGATCGCCTTTGACTGAAGGGGGAAAAATAGGACCGACAATGTCCATACCCCAAGTCTCTAATGGCCAGGACGTGGTTGACATGTGCAACCGCTCTGGTGGTTGGTGCATATAATTTGCATGCACTTTACAAGCGTGACATCCTCGTGCGTATTCGATTGCGTCACGTACCATTGTTGGCCAAAAATACCCCATTCTTCTGATACGATCATACAGCTTGGGACCAGGCTGATGCGCACCGCATTCTCCTTCGTGTGCTTCCTTAAGAACTTCTTCTGCTTCTTCGTTCGAAAGGCATCGGAGTAGCAAATCATCATACCCTCAATGGTATAATGTACGGGTCTCAGCATTATAGTAGAACCTTGGTGCTCTTCGGCGGATCGATTCCCTTTCTTTTACATCCTCTGGCAGAATACCATATTGGATGTAGTCAATGATAGGAAAACGCCAATCTCGGGACTCAGACCAAATTTGAGTTGAGTTCACCTCCTTGTCGTTTATGTTTCTGTCATCTTCCTCTTCGATATCCATATTGTATATGGGTATGCAGAGTTGATGCGATCTTACTGTGACTAGCAGTTCAGTTTCGGGCGGCTGCACGAGTGATACTGCTAGTGCTGCCAGTGCATCCGCATAAGCGTTCTCGAGATGAGGGATGTATTCAATAAAGAATTCTTCGAAAGAATCTGCCATTTTGACGACCTTCTGGTGGTATGGGATCAGGTCTTGGTTCCTGACTTCATACTCTCTACGGACTTGGTTGACTATCAATTGAGAATCCCCAAAAGCTTCGAGATATTCGACCCCCAGCTCCTTGGTGAAACTAAGTCCAATGAGGAGCGCGTTGTACTCGGCTACGTTATTGGAACATGGATCTGTCAGTGAATAAGCCCGAGGCATTACATGCTTCCCCGGGGAAACTAAGACAACTCCAACTCCGGAGGAGACTTTAGGACATCCGGGGGTTACTGCCTTATTAACTGCTCTCGAAGCACCATCAAAGTATAATTACCATACTTGTTGATGCGACATGGTGTTAACCTCGTGGGTTTCATCCGACAAGTCATCATATACTTCTGCCGTATCTGCTGTCAGGCTTGCCGCCAAAAGATCACAAATCGCTTGTCCTTTGACCGACTTCTGCTGTTTGAAGTGCAAGTCATACTGGGACAAGAGAAGGGCCCATTTTGCTAACCGCCAATTCATCGAACCCGGTTGCGTCATAAAAACCCGTACCGGATTAACGTTAGAGATAACGTAAATCGTCTGTCCGACCAAGTAATGCCGCATCTTTTGTACTGCGAATACCAATGCGAGACATTCTTTCTCAATCATCGGATATCAGGACTCGGCGCCTACCAAAGTCCGACTTAGGTAATAAACTGCCTGTTCGTGACCATTATCATCATCTTGTGCTAATAAAGCACTTATCGAATGGTTCATCGTCTTGATGTATATCAAGAACGGTTTACCTGATTTTGGTGCGACAAGAACAGGAGGATTCGTCAGATACGTCTTGATATCTTCGAGTGCTTTTTGGCAGGCGTCGTCCCAAATAAATGACACACCTTTCTTGTTTAGTTTAGAGAATGGCTGACACTTCCCAGAAAGATTTGAGATGAACCGCCGGATATAAGCTAAATGCCCTTGCAATCCTCTGAGTTCTCTTAGATTTCTCGGGGGTTGCAATTCATGTATCGCCTTCACCTTGTCAGGATCAATATGTATGCCTTTAGTGGTGACGACGAATCCTAGGAATTTTCCACTGGACATTCCAAGGAAGGATTTGGTGGGGTTCATCTTCAATTGATGACTCCGCATGAGATCGAACATCGTCTTCAAGTCCTTGATGTGATCTCCTTTGTTGCGGCTTTTTACAACCAAATCATCAACGTAGCACTCGACCGTTTTCCTGAGGTGCTTTTGGAAAATCTTAGTCATCGATCGTTGGTATGTGGCGCCTGCATTCTTTAGACCGAAAGGCATCACCGTGTAGCAGAAGACACCGAGGGGCGTTCTGAACGCTGTATGCTTCTCATCATCCGGGTGCATCTTGATCTGGTTATACCCCGAAAAGCCATCAATGAAGGACATCCTCTCAAATCCGCACGTCTTGTCGATGATGACGTCCGTGATTGGGAGGGGAAAGTCGTCTTTCGGACATGCCGCATTCAGGTCCCTGAAGTCGATGCATATCCTGATCTTACCATTTTTCTTCATGACTGGGATAATATTAGCTAGCCAGTCTGGATGCTGCTCCTCTCGGATAAATCCCGAGTCGATCAACTTCTTAACCTCTGCCTCAATGGCTTCCATAATTTGCGGACGAAACCGTCTCTGCTGTTGTTTGACAGGTTTGACATCCGACTTGATATCGAGGCGGTGCACCGCCACATTGGGGTCGAGCCCTGGCATGTCTTCGTAATTCCAAGCGAAGACGTCGATATATTCCCTGATGAGAGCAATTAATTCTTCTTTCTCATTTGGGGGAAGACTACCGCTGATGAATATGGGCTTTAGGTTGACCTCATCGCCCATATTAATTTGGACTACTTCATCTTCAGTGGGGGGGTTCCCTCTGTTCAAACCTATCACCATACTGCATGTTCAGGTGATGAACCCACGGGTCTTCCCACGTTGGCATTTGATCGTCGTCCTCCATCGTAGATGGATCAGCTGTAGTCATGTTCGGCATTAGGATTTTGAATACTTCCCCCAAACTTGTATCGGAGTCCCATTCTGAGGAATCTGACGAGTACCCATCTTTAGCCTTGTTAGCAATTTGATCGATAATTTGCCAACCACATTCATCATCAGACGAGGAAACTGTAGGCGTGTAAAATTGCCTATAGGTCCCTTAGCTTAGCTCGGCATGATGATTCGACAAATCAACGGACGTTCGAGCGACGAAACGAACTAAAGAGGCTACGAAGCTAACGAACCGCACGTGAACAACGTTAATGGTTCGGGGAGTCAACGAGTCATCCAACAAAGCGGATTTGAACTCAAACACCGACTGGGTTTTACTGCCAAATTAGGAATCAAGTCAACAAATCAACAAAACAGCCGAACAACGGACAAAAAAACCGGAAACAACGGAAAATGACAAAACCAGCGCACCTGGGGGAACTCGGCCCGAACCGAACCACCCTAAG
>BQKN01064470.1:55267-68142 GCA_022839385.1 Asparagus kiusianus | reverse complement strand
TCATCGCTGCTCAACGCAGCTCGTCTGACTTATTCAAACACGATCGTAACAACTTTGAAGCTGTTTTCAACCCACGATTTGGGGAATGGTTTACGTGGGTTGTTACACCCGATTAATGGGGTAACTAATCCCCCACTTAGGCGCGGATTATGGGGGCGGTTACACCCCTAATCCCCCTATAAATATCAACAAACTCAACAGAGTTAGGGATCGGATTTTGGATAATCAGATCTCGAGAGGCTTAGATCGGATTTTCTGTGAGAAAGAGTTGGAGATTTAACTCTTTATATAGTCTGGGGAATCAACATCCAAGGGAGAATCCAGACATTATATATTTGGCTAATTAACCGAATCATCTTCGGTTCAGATAACTCTTGTCATCAGAGTTTATTATTCGCCCTGAGTTATAATACTCGGCAAGAGTCATCAGCTATAAAAAATCAGTTGTTCCAGCAAGTTGAAGTATTCAGATCGTCAACGAGAAGCAAATTCGACGCGAGCATTCGAAGGAAGCATCTCATCGCCACCGTGAAGAACCCAGTCTTAAACAAAGGAGAAAATTAAATTTATTTTCTTCTCTTTTGTACCCCGGAATTCAAATTGTAATTGAGAATTGAGAGAGTTGTAATCATTCTTTTTCTAAGCAGTTAGAGAGAATAAAATCAAATACAATTCTTTTTACTATTCTTCTTGTTACAAAATTTCCAACTAACAAGTGACAGTGTGTGAAGCGGCGCAAAATTTAAGTGAGAGTGGATGTGACAAAGAATGAGTGTAATCAATAAGGTGAGAAGGAAAAATGAATAAAATCAAGAAACAAATAAAAAATCAAGAATGAAGAACAAAAATTCTAGAATAAAAGAAAATACAAGAAATTAAAGATGGTAGATTCAATTATAGATATGGGTAATCTAAAATTGAATCCACTTCTTAGAAAAGGGTGATTCCCTAGAGAGTTCTAGCCTAAAGATGAATTAAACGAAATAAAAATAAACAAAAAGAAAAACTAAACCCAAGAGGGTTCTAGCCTCAAGGTGAATAGTGTAAGAAATTAAAATCTAACTACAAAATAAATTGCAAAATCTAAACTACAAAATAAATTGCAAAATCTAAACTACAAAATAAAATTGCAAGAATTAAATGCAAGAAAATAAATCTACTCTATAAGCATAAAATAAATCTAAGGCAAGAGGGTTCTAGCCTCTTGGCTATTTAACAAGAAAATAAAATCTAACTACAAGCATAAAAATAAATCTACACTAATAAGCAATAAAAAAATAAAAGAGAAATGCAAACATTCAAATAATTCTTCATCTTCATTTTCATCTTCATCATCCAACAAAGAGAAGAAGAGAAAAATTTAAAGTGGTGAAAAAAAGTATTATTATTAATTACTACAAAAAGTTACAATTTTGGCAGGCCTTCTCAATTAAAAGTAGCTCTCCTCTCAAAAAAGAGTTATAAAAATTTTTACACCCCTAACCCCTCACTCTCAACCCCTATTTATAGTAAACATCAGTGAATGAGAACCCTTGGATCAAACTTGAGCCCCAAGAATGCAATTTCGTCCGTTGATGAAATCTGGATGACTTCGCATCGATGCATGGATCGATGCTGGCATCGATGCTCCAATAAAAAATCTGACATCACAGTTGGCTTCGTCTCATCGAGATAGGTGATTTTCATATATTATATGTTAAATTCCGCCTTCCGGATTGGGAGATATCGATGTTTCTTTGCGGCCAACTATCTTGAATACATTTTTTTTCATATTTAATTTTTTTATTTTCTCCGGCTTCTACAGGCTACTCAGCTTGACTCTGGGCTTGGGCTTTTTGACTCTTGCTTGTGTTCTTTATTTAATTCATGGGTTTTTGTTGAGATAAGAGATCTTGGGCTTTATTCTTCACTAACCTGCAATTAAAGATAAAAACAATTATTAATGGCATATTTATTCATATAAAATAGATAATGAGGGTATAAAATTGTAATAAAATATGATTATCAAATACTCTCACACCTAAACTTTTGCTAGTCCTCTAGCAAAGAAAGAAAAATAAAAGAAGACCTAACTCACTTTCGCAGGAATCACGGTTGTATTTAGCGTATACAACAAGCCTTTAAACCCCTAGGTTACCCTAGTGGACGAGTTGTAGTCTCGTGAGGGTTTGTAGTGAATATACCCATAAAATTCGGTCTACTTGCCAAATTAAAGAAGTCAGTAAATAACTAAATTTACTTGATAACTTTTAGATAATCTAATTGGAGCCGGTTATCACTCAAGAAAACATTTTTATATATAACTCTAAGATATATTTTCAAGAAAATCTTCTCATTGTAGCAATACAAAACCAAGCCAAACTTAGAAATTTAATTTAAAAGTTTTGAAAAGAACATGCTAACTCTTTGTTTTAAATTATTTTCAAGTTGCTTGATTTAAAATATTTTCCAAGACCATATATACAACTATAAAACATTTATTTTTTTTAACTCTTTCATCCTTGGTGATTTTTTTCTACTTTAACGGGCTTTCTAAGTGACCTTTTAACGAGTTTTGGGCCAATGAATCCCAACCCAATTGGGCTTAGGTCATTAAATATGGAAATACTCCTTGGGCTTAATTACTCGGTCAGCTTAGGCTTTATAAGATAGAATCACCTAGAATTCAAGAGTATTATTTTTTTTCTTTTTGGTGACCATTTTTCGCACTCTTCTTTTGCATTTTTTTTTTGCAAATTTTTTTGTATATGTATATATATTTTGAAAAATATGTAAATCAAGACACTTTGAAAAATTATTTTCAACTCTAAGCTAAGCATGCAAAAATTTCATTATTTTAAATAAAAGTCCAAGTTAAGGCTTAAGTAAAGTATACTACTTTAAAAATCATTTCTTAAGAAATTTATTTAGAGTTATCATAAAAGATGAACTTAAGTAAATAACCAACTAGGGATTAGAAAATTTCAAATTTATCAAATAAATCAATTATTACATAACTCCATCAATTTGGCAAGTGACGATATTTTTATAATTTTTTTCTTTTTAAGAAAAAGGGTAAAATAAAGAGAAAAAATAACTAATTCCCACCCCCACACCTAAATTTTGTATTGTTCTCAATGCAAACTCTATGATGCATAAAGTAAAGTAGATAAGAAGTGAAGAACTTACATTTGGTCGGCTGATAAAAATCTGCAATTACCTTTGGTCTGAGGAGGATGAAATCAAAAATTTATTCTTTTTTTTCTTTTCTCTTCTTTTTTTTCTTCTTTTTTTTTCTTTTTTCTCTTTTTTTTAACAACTGCACAAGAAACTCTCAAATGAGAGAATAATAAATTCTTTTTATTATTCTGAAATAAACAAAATAAA
Source organism: Asparagus kiusianus (assembly GCA_022839385.1). NCBI lineage: Eukaryota > Viridiplantae > Streptophyta > Magnoliopsida > Asparagales > Asparagaceae > Asparagus > Asparagus kiusianus. The sequence continues at coordinate 64,776 of BQKN01064470.1, read as the reverse complement.
CAATGTAGAATGAAATATTCAGCATGAAGAGTTCCTATTCTACATTGAATCCTACCTTACTGTTGAAAATTCTTCTTGGATTTTAAACAAATTCAGAATGATATAATCAATAATGTGAATTTTCAAGTATTTTGAGGTGTTCAGTAATTCTTGCAACAAAGTAAGGTATGTATTATTGGTGTCCTGTATTTTACATTTCTTAATGAACTTAGACTCTTGTACTGTGAAGTTTTGTTTTCCAACAACTAATTATTCTGTGAAGTTCTGAAAATTTGGTTGTTGATTATTCTCCAAGAATCTAAGCTCATCAAGAAAGAGTTCTTCAAAATTTAATTCAAAGCAGCAAATGTTTAACACAGTTTTATTATTCTCAAGGACCTGATCTGCTTCTTCTAAAAACTCCAACTCTTCATCAAAAATTTCCTCAAAACTCAAATCAGACTCTTCTTCTTCTTCTTCTGATCTTTTCTGAATGTAGTTTATTTCTAGAGGCTGATTATTTGGTTGGTCCCCTGGATTAAAAATGTTGAGATCAGCAGTCAAATTCCCAAAGGACAGCTTCATTTGACCAGTTCTACAATTGATGAGAGCATTAGAAGTGGCTAAGAAGGGTCGTCCTAAGATGACAGATGTCTGTCTTTTGGGATTAGAAACAGGCTGTGTTTCCAAGACTACAAAATCTACTGGAAAAATAAAATCTACAACCTTAATCAGAATATCCTCTAACTCACCCATAGGGACCTTGACAGATCTATCAGCCAACTGTAAGGTGCATTTGGTTGGGTTCAGTACACCTAGACCCAATTACTGATAGACTGAATATGGAAGTAAATTAACACTGGCCCCTAAGTCTAAAAGCGTCATATCAATATCCAATGATACATAAAATGATGGGGGAATCTGGATCTTTACGTTTTAAAGGTATGGGATTTGATAGTATTTCACTGATATTGACGGCTAAAAAGACTTTCTTTGGAACATTTATTCTCCTCTTCTTAGTGCATAATTCTTTTAAAAGTTTAGCATAAGATGGAATTTGTTCAATTACATCTAAGAGAGGAATATTGACCTTAACCTGCTTGAATGTTTCTAGGATCTTCTCCTCCTGAGGAGAGTGTTTCCTAGACCTGAGTCTATCTGGAAAGGGAGCAACCGGTCTAAATCTATCAAAAGCAGGCTCAGGTTCGGGTTCAGGTTCTTGGTCATCTGAGGGGAGTGATTGTTGAATAGATTCATCAGATGGAGAAGAAGAAGGAATTTGTACAGGATCAAGAGTTTGACTTGGAGGAGTTCTCACTTGATTATCGACCTGTCTACCTGACCGAAGTGAATGGATTGCATTCACTTGGGCTTCATAGGATGAACTGCATCATGTGTTCTTAGGGTTGACCACGGATTGACTTGGAAATTTTCCTTTCTCTCTTTCACTCACGGCACTAGCTAGTTGACCAAGTTGGGATTCTAACCTAGCTATAGCTTGAGTGTTGGAGTTGAGCATTTGTCCAGTTGATTGCATGAAGGAATTCAGAGTGCTAGACGTTTGAGTCAACATACTTGTGGTTTGAGTTGAGACATTTATCCTGATCTGGATTGTGATGAGTCTGAATTATAGCTTGATGAAGAGGAGACTGATTTTGATATGGCAGATTGGGTTGTTGAAATTATGAATGAGAATTGAACGGAACTGTGTTTCCCCTAGGAAAATGTTGGGTCGAAGCGGGAGTGAAGTTTTGAGTTCCGGGAGAATTTCCTTGATTCTATGCAAAGTTGGGATGATTTCTCCAACATGGATTGTAGGTTGGAGAAAATGGATCATTCCTAGGGTGCTGGAATGCAGCGTTCATCTGTCCTAATACATTGTTGTTTCCTAAGAGAGGGCATTCCTCTGGAACGTGGGTAGGAGACTGACAATTATGACATCCTGAGGCAGAAACATGATTGATTTGAGCTGGAGCTCGTTCCTTAATTTCTAAAGCTTCTAACCTCCGTAGAATCGTCGCCATCTTCGCTTCAGAAGCAATGTTTGACTCTAAGGAAAGACGACTAGACTTAGATTGGGGAACTGATGAAACCCTATCATCGCAGTGTTCCCATTACATTGTTTTTTCAAAAAGATTCTCTAAAAACTCCCAAGCTTCATCAGCGTTTTTCCTCATGAAATCCCCATGGCAGATTGATTCTAAGAAAGTTTTTGCAGAATAATCTAATTCCTCATAAATTATTTGGCACAATCGCCATTTTTCTAAACCGTGATGAGGACATTGAATGAGAAGATCTTTAAATTGGTCAAAATACTTCTAAAAAGGTTCTCTCAGGACAATTTTAAAATTCATGATGCTGTTTCTTAGCTTTACCATTTTATGGATAAGGAAAAAAATTTTAAGAAAAATTGTGATAAATTCTTCCCAAGTAGTGATGGAATTTATTGGTAAGCTGTACAGCCATTTTTTAGCTTTATCCTTAAGAGCAAATAGAATAAATCTAAGCTTAATCGCATCTTTAGTTAATTCTCTCATTTTAATCATAATACACACTTCATCAAATTCCAAAATAAAAATATATGCATCTTCTGTTTCATTACCAAGGAATTTGGAAAGCATGTTTATGTATTGCGGTCTAAGCTCAAAATTTATTCCATTTGTTTCGGGGAGCCTAATGCACGAGGGGATTGCATTCCTAATGGGATAGCACATATCATGAAGAACGGGTGGATTAGGATGCTCCATTTCTATGATTGGTTCAAAGCGAATTAATCGACGTGTATTATCCCTAATCCACTATTGCATACACCAAAATATTTCTTTTTATTTTTTTAAGAAAAAAAGTTAGTTTTTTTATGAGAAGAAAAGGATAAAGAAAAATCCTAACTAAAACAAATCAAAAAATCACTTTTTAATCACTCTAATTCTAGGGTTTAGCCTAATTCACTAGACCAGCTCTGTAAAACCCCGTAAATTTAAATATTTTATGATAAATAATGATAAATATGTTATATGGTGAAAAATAATATATTTTGATATTTTGATATGATAAGAATTGATTTGAAATCAATTCAATGTATATTTGTGAAAATATGAGTGCAAATGCACAAAACATGCACAAAGGCCAAAAGAGTGAAAATCTGGGAATAATAACCAGTTATGAGTTTTTATATTTTTTACACCGATGCAGATAGAATTTGGATAAGAAAGTTATAGGTCTCTTCAGCAGCTTTCTAACAAGTCTTAGATCACCTCATTCCGAGTTCGGATGAGAAAGTTATAACCAAAATACCGAAGGGGTATTTTCCTAGTCAGACTAGGTTTCCTGGTTCGGGTCTAACAGGTTTGTTTCGGGTTTGCCTCTATAAATACCTATATTTTTCATGAAAATTCCTTTTTTTATATCATATCTAAGAACCCTAATAGCCACCAAAACCCCCATAAACCCTATTTTGAATTCTTGGAGAAGATTGGAGGCTTTCAAGTTGGGTTTTTGTTGATTTTTGGCTTTTGGAGTGGAGATCTCCTTCGATGTTGCTTCTAATAAGTTTTCCTATAACCCCAGATGAGTATCATCTTTACTAATCCCTCTCCCAGTTTTTAAAATATTTTTTGAAGAGTTTTTAATGAGTTTTATAGAGCCTAATCAATTAATTTGTGTATGAAAATTAGATCTTTTGTATATATGTATGAAGACTAGGTCTTTTCATGTTAAAGAGATTAAGCATGAATTTACAAAAGTGTTTTAAGATCTGAAAATAATTTAAAATATTATTTATCTGAATTTAAATGTCTTATTCTTTGTTTTAAAGTTTCGTGCATGATTGAAGGTTTACATATGATTTCTTGTGCAAATAATCATGTTTGTTATGTTCTGCTAAAAATCTGCTGCACATATATACTATTGAACTAGAAATTTGAAATAACAAATGAAATCCAAATTAAACCAAACTAATTCCAATTGAAATATATGTGAATCTAGTTTTCAAAATAGAAAACCATATCTAAAGATAGTTTTCCTAGAGAAAGATATGCTCAATTTACTGATGATAGGTTCTGCAGAAAATCCGCTGCACAAATAAAATGTTTGACTGGAAATTAGAAATATCATATGAACTCCAAACTGCACCAAATCAGTGTAAAATGATAGCTATGTGAGTCTAGTTTCCAAAACGAAAAACTATTCTTAAAAAGAGTTTGTTTAGAGAAAGATATTCTCAATTTACTAATGATATGTTTTGCAGAAAACTGCAGATGTGCTGATTTGAAATAAATTATTATATTACGTAAAGGTTTCTTGAGTTTCGCACTTGTTTGTTATTTTTGAGAGAGTTTCTCGATCTTGTACTGTTATATACAATGCTTAAGAGTTGTTTAACATCTGGGATGATGATGAACACCAGATATGGACACGCATACCGAGATATGTGCACGTACACTTAGATTATATTGTGTTAACATACTTTTTATCGCACGTTGAGCTGATGAATACATATGAAAGAGTAGAGTTATTTCATGTATCCGGAAATAGGGAGATAAAACCTATTTGTCGCAGAACAATTGAGTAAGAGTATTACAAAAGTATCGTTAATTCATGTATCCGGAAATAGGGAGATAAAACATATTTGCCGCAGAACGATTGAGTAAGAGTATTACAAAAGTATCGTTAATTCATGTATCCGGAAATAGGGAGATGAAACCTATTTGTAGCAGAATGATTGAGTAAGAGTATTACAATAGTATCGTTATTTCATGTATCCGGGATAGGGATATAAAACCTATTGCCGCAGAACGATTGAGTAATAGTATTACAACAGTATCGTTATTATATGTATCCGGAATAGGAAAATAATAAACCCTATTTCCGCAGAGCGATTGAGTAACGAGCATTACAAAAGTATCGCTATAGTACAAGATGATGCACACATAAATATTTGATCAGTTGTAGGCTTTACTTCTATGATAAATTGCCCGCGAATAGGGTATTTCCTTTGATATTTTGATGCACCCGTTATGAACGGCAGATATATTTATTTTAGCAATTGTTAATATCCCCTTATTATAGAGCAGGTCACTCGGACGTAGTTCGAGATGAGATGATTATTCTTTATGTTGGATATTTGAGTATTTATCATTGATTATTTGTTTTTCATTTATAGAGAGTTATATGAATGATTTGATATATGTATGTACTGACTCTATTTTCTTATATACTCCTACTCCTTCCCCTGGGGAGAGGTAGTGATGATCTCGCTAGCGCTTTGACGCTCATTGATTTCCCCCTTTCAGGTAGCGAGTCTGGCGCACGGAGAGTCGCAGGTTGATGGGACTTCTTAGTTGTCCATTTAGTTACTTATCATATTTTGTAGTTATTGCAGAACTCCACATGTTGTTGATAAATCTCAGAATCTAGATTGGTATTTTGTTTCATAGAGTTGAGAGCTATTGTGAGACTTTGTTTATGTGACTCATTGTATTTGAGATTCAGTTTAGACTCAGAGATATGTCTATTTTATTCCAGTTGGGCTCATTATTGATTTTTCTTATGCTTCTTCTGTGTATATCCAGTGTTACCCTATTTCTATTTTTACGTGTCTGTACCTTCACCTATTTATTGTTTCCACTAGAGAGATAGTGATTGTGATGGTAAAACTTATCATAGCATGGTGGCTAGTGCTTGGCAGGTTTGACAATCCGGGTTTCACCTGGGACTGCAGCCTTGTGTGAACCCTGGGGCGTCACAATTGGTATCAGAGCTCTAGTTCTAGCATCCTTAGGATCATTCCTGTGTCAAATTGTGGAGCTAGGATAGAGTTTCCTAGGATTCACGTATAGAGTCCGTTAGGAATTCCTAGAATGAGTGAGGACGATATGTGCGTATATCTCAAAATTTCAAAAAAATTTTATGACAATTACTTTATATTGATTTGAAGTATTTGCGTGAATACTATATGTTATGAATACGTATTGTGATACGTTATATGTATGTATATATGTTTACGATCTCACTTACTGTGATCATAAGCTCTCCTCTCGATATTATAAATATTGGAACAAGGATGCAGTCGAGATTAAACTCATACCTGGAGAGCTGGGCAAGCAGAGTCAGAGTCGAGAAATATTGCGCTCCCTGTAGCTGGTCAAACAAGTCATCAATCCTAGGTAGTGGGTACCTATTCCGGATTGTGACCTTGTTCAACTCTCTATAATCTATGCATAATCTCATACTACCGTCCTTCTTCTTCACGAAGAGGACCGGTGCGCCCCACGGAGAATGACTCCGGCGAATAAAACCCTGAGCTAACAACTCGTCCAACTGGGTCTGCAGCTCTCTCATCTCAGCTGGCGCCATGCGATAGGGTGCGCGGGATATAGGGGCTGTGCCTGGCTGCAACTCAATACAAAACTCAACCTCTCTCACAGGAGGTAACCCAGGTATATCCTGAAAAACATTCTGAAAATCTGAGACAACTCTAGTCTCCAATAACTCAGCTCCCTGATCCCGTCGCAGCACCTCCTCGATGTACGCCAGAAACGACTCCGCAAATCGATTGCCCTGAGAGGTGGCTACAATCATCTCGGACCATCGGACGCCCGCAACTTGACTGTCTTCGCAAAGCAGTCAATACTGATATGGTAGGACGACAACCAATCCATACCAAGAATAACATCAAACTCGGACATATGCAATACTATCAGATCAACTATGAACTCCGACTCGTCTAAACTGACGGTACACCTCCTACACACGCTCTCCAGAAGCGATACCTCACCTAAAGGGGTGGAAACTGACAAAGGGGTGTCTAGTGGCTGAGCTACAAGCTGGAGTCTAGCCATGAATGCATGCGAGATAAAAGAATGCGAAGCTCCCGAATCAAATAGAATACGGGCGGGAAAGGAATTCACAAGGAACGTACCCTCCACAACTGCTCCGCTAGCACCGTGATCACGGGGAACCACTGCATAAACTCTGCCTGGAGCTGGAGTCTGCTCTACTACTAATGCTGGGGAGTATGGAACAATCTGCCCCTGGGGAGCCTCCTGGACTGCTCGAACCTGCCCCTCTGCCCTCTGCGTCGCTGGCGGTGCCTCAAGTCTGTTCGGCTGACCCTGTCCTCTGCCCTGCTGTCGCTGCTGCGGCTGGTTCGGGCCCTTGCCCTGCTGAGCGCCTGCTGGTGCACTACGACACTCTGAAGCCTTGTGCCCGAATTTGTGGCAGTTGAAACAAGAACCCTGGAACTTGCGCTGCTGATGCGCTCGCTGATCCTGCTGGGGTCCCTTCTTATGAGGACCCTGATACTGCTGCTGGTTTCCAGAGAAGCCTCTCTTGTTCTTGCCCTTATCACTACTCTGCCCTGTCTTGGTCTTCCCCTCCTTGTCCTTCTGGAACATAGAGGTCTCGATCTCCTGGGAAGTGGCAGCCTCAGCTACCTCCCTAACTGAATAGAATCTCCTCGAAACGAGGTATCGTCGAAGATTTGGGCGGAGCCCAGCCAAAAACATCTGAGCCTGACGCTCTCCGGTCTGCCACATGCCCGTGAAATGCAAAAGCTCCATGAACCTGCTCTCAAACTCTGCCATGGTCATGTCTCCCTGAGTCAACCGGGATAACTCGAGCTCCTTCCCAGTCCGTGCTGAGGAAGAGACATACTGTCCGTCAAAGAAGTAAATGAAGTCCTCCCATGTGAGGGTCATCCTCTGCTCTGGGGTAAACTGTAGCCGGTACCACCTCCCGGCATCTCCCTTCAGGCTATACGATGCCAATCACTGCTTCTGTACCGGGTTCACACTGAGTATATCGAGGATACTGCTCACATCCTCTTTCCACTTGTGGGCTGCAAGAGGGTCTGGTGACCCCTAAAACTCTGGTGCCCTCATCTTCTGATATCTCTCTACCATGCGGAGCCAAGCTTCCTGCTCCGTGGCTCTAACAGGTGCTGCTGGAGGAAGAACTGCAGGCGTGACCTCTGGGGTCTCTCTCCAACAGGAACGGCAGGTATCCCCTGCTGCTGAGCTACTGGTGGTGGTGGTGCAATGTGAGTCGTCACCATCTCCTCGATAGCTGTCATCCGAGCAATAAGAGGGGCCATGAGGTCCACTAGATACTGAGGAGCCTGCTGCGGCTCGGGTGGAACCTGCTGGGGCTCGGACTGAGCTGGCTGCTGATCAGGAGGAGTCTGCTGAGAGTCTGCCTGGCTAGCTCCCCTGGTACGGGGTCTACCTCGTCCTGCCATCTCTCTCCTGATGGTAAGAAAAACAAAAGTCCATAAGTCAAACTAGACCTTTATAAATAGCGTATCATAATACAATTTTTTCACAACATATAGTATTCACACTAATACTTTGAATTTATGCAAAATAGTTGCCATAAAAAAATATTCTCAATTTTGAGATATACGCATATATCGTCCTCACTCATACTAGGAAATCCTCTCGGACTCTATACATGAATCCTAGGAAACTCTATCCTAGCTCCACAACTCGACACAGGATGATCCTAGGAATTCTGGAACTAGAGCTCTGATACCAACTGTGACGCCCCTGGGTTCACACACGGCTGCAGTCCGAGGTGAAACCATGGATGTCAAACCTGCCATGCACCACACCGTGCAGTAACACGTTTCACCATCACAATCACTATCTCTCTAGTGGAGTCAACAACAGGTGTAGGTACAAAGCAAGTGAAAAGTGAATCAACAATACTGGATGAAATGATATAACACAATACATCTCATCAACGAAATAAACTGTAGTACATAGTCAAAGTCTGAACTGAAATAAACTGGAGTTCTTACAAGTCTCAAAATACAGTAAGTCTGAGTAAAGGAAATTAAGGCAACACAGCCTTTACAACTCTAGAATAAACTCTCAAATGTCTGACAACAACTACAGTGGAGCCCAAAGAAAAGTAATACATAGATAAAAAATAAAGCTGAACACTAAAGTAGTCCGCTATCAACCTGCGACTCTCCGTGCTCCTGGCTCGTGACCTAAAAGGGGGAGGGACAACGAGCGTCAAAGCGCTAGCGAGCAACATCACAACCAACCCCAAGGGATAGGGCTCGTTGTATAAGAAAATACAATAATGTACAATAGCATTAAATCATTATACAAACAGATATGGGTCTTAATACTTAGGGAAATACAACACGAGCATAGGTACGTCGAGCGAAATAATCCAAACAAGGAAACCCTCATGTATATACCTTGTATCTCAAATTGTAGATCTCTAAACACCAAGCCCGGAGTCTAATACATGAACAATAAAGAAAAGATAACAATCCCATTTCTAACAATAAGCATATCTATGTCAAAATCTCGTAGTTGAAATAAGTGTTATGCACAGCTCATGCCACTATCAAGTCCAACTACATAAAAAAATGTCATACTCAAATACCCAAATGTATATTATGCTCAAGGTTTAGCAAAAATTGTCCAACACGGGGTCTTTAGTCGCTTATAGTCCAACACGAGGACTTTCGTCGCTTATAGTCCAACACGAGGACTTTAGTCGCTTATAGTCCAACA
>BQKN01064470.1:30597-55257 GCA_022839385.1 Asparagus kiusianus | reverse complement strand
AACACGAGGACTTTAGTCGCTTATAGTCCAACACGAGGACTTTAGTCAACTATGAAGTTACCATTAGTAATAGAGTGTCCAATCAACTCTTATACGCCTTGCTATACAATTCTAAACTTTGTATCAGGATAAAGTCATCTCACATGTATCACATATGAGTTCAATCTATATGAGTGTATACAACATGCGATTAAACAGAAACACGAAGAAAACAGGAAAATCTCGGATGAGTCGACTCATGCACTCTTATGAGTCGACTCATGCCTCGTGGGTCGACTCGTACACTGACGAGTCAACTCAGCAGAAGATAAAAGACAACAGGAACGACTTTGTGAGTCGACTCATGATTAGTCATGAGTCGACTCAACATGATGAGTCGACTCATGATAAGTCGTCAGTCGACTCATGAGCTGAAATCTGCATTTTTATGAACTGAACTTGTTCTACTCGTTCCACATCTCATTCTTTTCAAGTATACATACATCTAGCCTTCATTTTTAGACTATTACACAGTGAGAAAACATATACTGCACATGAAACAAATTCTTGTGTGTTAACACTAACATTTAAATCCCTAAACATGAAGGACAACATCAAATTAATATAAAAACTCATGTTTTTATTCTTTAAACAAAATTCCAGATCTGGGTTTTCATCAAAACTTGTTGGTGGAAGTTTTAAAAATCTGAAACGTGTGATCTTGAACTTTTCACTAATAAGAACATCATTTTATATTCGAAAATACATCTTAGGCTCAACAAAATTCGTGAAAAACATTTATGAAAACATAAAAAACAAGGGAGAGGAATTTGGCGAGATGTCACTCGCCTTAGATGTGGTGGAAGACTATCCTCTTTGCTGAAATCCCAAAAGAAACGCTGAAATCCCCCTTGAAAAGCCCCCAAGATCACCAAGAACACCTAGGGTTTGAGAGAGAGGGGAGAGGCTAGGGTTTCTGAGGAGTTCTCTTCAGAAAATGGGTGATTTCGGGTGTAAAACAATATATAAGAGCCAAAGAAACCCGACCCGAAACCCACAAACCCGAACTGAAAAAGGCCAGAAAAACCCGATGAGTCGACTCATGACTTATGATGGGTCGACTCATGGTCATGGGTCGACTCAAAATTTTTATGAGTCGACTCAGCAGAAGAAAAATTAAAACAGGACTCGATTTCAAGAGTCGACTTATGACAGGCGCAAGTCGACTCAACCTGTTCAGTCGACTCATGACATGTTATGAGTCGACTCATGAACAAAAATCTGCATACTTCGATTCTTTTGCACACGATTTGCAAACTTGCAAATCATCCTCATACCTGAGGCATATACACATGCTCATAAGCTCAAATATCATTTTCCATGCATGACCATGCCACAAAGATATTTATAATATATATTAATTATCTTTGTTCACTCATATTCACACTTGAAAGTTGCCAAAATCAACGGGGTCTTACACTCCAACATAAGCATGACTAGATAGCTGAACACTAAAATGTGTCGCCATCAACCTGCGACTCTCCAGGCTCCTGGCTCGTTACCTGAAAGGGGTAGGGACAACGAGCGTCAAAGCGCTAGCGAGCAACATCACAACTAACCCCAAGGGAAAAGGGCTCGTTGTATATGAAAATACAGATAGTATATAATAGATCTAGAATCATTGATCTTACTAAAGAGGGTTTTAGTAATTAGAAATTTACAACACGAGAATAGGTACGTCGAGCGAAATAATCCAAACAAGGAAACCCTCATGTATATACCTTATATCTCAAATTGTAAACCCCTAATCACCAAATCCGAGGTTCTAATACAGGAACAATAATAAAAGAAATACAACAAATCTCAGAACATAAGTGTAGTGCTATATCATGTTAAAATCTGCATAAGTGTTATGTCAAAAGTCTACATAATTATCATGTCGTGAACTGCTGTAAAATAGTCATATGCAGGGTTAAGAACCTATGTCCGAAACAGGAACTATATATTGTAGTTTCCAAACTCATGGAATAAGTGGCAAATGCCCAACATGAGGACTGAGAGGGATTATAATCCAACACGAGGACTTCTATGGATTATAGTCCAACACGAGGACTGTGGAAATAGTGAAAACTATCACTGTGATATATAGTGAAAGCTACTTATATCAATTCACAATCAAATTAGTGTGTGTGTCCACAATTTGTACCCTCAGGTCTTCTATCATGCATGGATACATAGTAAGACTAAAAACCAGAGTCAGATAATCCAGGCAAACTCTCGAACATGAGTAAAATACTTAGAAATACACAAAACAGGAGTTTGCAACAGACAGTTTGGTGGTCGACCGCACCGGTCAACCGCACTCTGATACGTGACTAGCGGTCGACCGCTGCGGCTTCGCGGTCGACCGACAGAACATCGTGGTCGACCGGAATGACATTACGGTCGACCGCAGCCCTAAAATGAGCTCAGCGGTCGACCGCTCTGGTCGACCGCCAAGCGGACAGAAACCCAAATCTAGGTTCTCTGTCAGCTCGAAACCTGAAACAAAGATTTGTTATTCTACGATAACAAGGGCTTTAATGATTCAAAAATCATACTGAAGATAAAACAACCAATCCAAAGTTTGAAATCTACCTTTTTAATATTCTAAATCCATGAGAAACAAACCAAAAACGTTTTAATAGCTTGTAAAAATGATTTAACTCTCGTTTAGGAAATTTTCAGATCTAGATCTTTATAAAACAGAACGCTGGTGAATTTTTTATAAACTGAAACCTCAGATTTCCGTTAACCATGTTATAGAGAGTTCATTGTTATAAAAAAATACCATTTTGGCTCCTCAAAACTCATAAAAATCCAAAAGAAAATCATATAAAACAGGGGTGAGGGATTGGACGAGATGATACTCGCCTTAGATGCTGACAACTGCCCTGAAGATGATCCTCCTTCGATCTAATCTGCGAAAATCCCCTAAAAATCCTCCGAATTCCTCAAATCGCCAGATCCAGCTAGGGTTTTGAGATCAGAGAGATGGGGGCTAGGGTTTTAAGTCTGAGATGAAGAGAGGCTCTCCTGGGTTGAATTAGTATATATACTAATTCCCTAACCCGACCCGAAACCCAAAAGACCAAAACAAAATCCGTAAAGAAAACCAAACCTGCAAACTATCTGACCGCTGTGCGGTCGACCGACGCGGTCGACCACCACGGTCGACCGCGCAGCAGTAAGATGCCTGCTGCTGGGCATACACTGCTCTGGTCATTTCCCACGATTCCTCTCACATATAAACACTTAATGGGTTCCCAAACACTGATAAACATGTACATCATATATCTATATGATTATTTATCACAAAAGAAATATTTATTACTATTAATTCACATATTTCATTATAAAAAGATTTCAGGGTTTTACATTCTTCCCCCCTTAAAAGAATTTCGTCCTCGAAATTCAGAAATCATACGAATCTTGAAATATGAACTCCTAGATAACCTTATAGAGATATTTACACTTAACGATCTAAAATGATAATATTCTCGCTCAAATCCTAATCTAGGGGAACTAGTACATCGGGCGAAAAATCCAAATAAGGAACCCCCCATACATATACCATGAGTTCCAAAAGATTAAAAATTAAGCGAAAGTATCCTCATTCTAGCGTTAAATGTAAACATAACCAAAGATATACACATAAGTTAAGATATATAATCATAATAAGAATTTATTTACCTGCTCAACCAAATGTGGGTAGTCACGACGTATGTCCTCTTCGTGCTCCCAAGAAATCTCCTCAATGCCTCATCGGTTCCACTGAACTTTCACCAAGGGGATTACCTTGTTTCTAAGCCTCTTATCCTCTCTGGCAAGAATACGAACCGGAATCTCAATAGTAGTCAAATCCTCTTGAAGCTCAATCTCTGGTGCATCCAATACTCGCTGCTGCTCCTCATCATGCAAGTGTTTCTTGAGCATAGAAACATGAAATACATTGTGTATACTAGACATCGATGCTGGAAGATCTAGTCTGCATGACACAGCTCCAATGCGTTCTAGAATCTGAAAAGGCCCAATATATCTCGGTGCAAGCTTCCCTCGCCTCCCGAATCGCCGCACGCCTTTCATAGGCGATATCTTAAGCATAACCAAATCTCCAATCTGAAACTCTAGGGGTCTCCGCCTCTTATCTGCATAGCTCTTCTGCCGACTCTGAGCGGTTAGAATCAGCTCCCTGATCAAAGCTACCTTCTCGGTAGTCTGCCTCACTAGTTCTGGTCCAAGCATCAGGCTATCCTCTGGCTCTGCCCAACATATCGGTGATCTACAGGGTCTCCCGTATAATGCCTCATACGGAGCCATACCGATTGTCACTTGATAACTGTTGTTATAAGCGAACTCTATCAATGGAATGTGATCCTCCCAGCTGCCTTGGAAGTCAATGACACATGCTGGCAACATGTCCTCTAATACCTGATTCACCCTGTCCGTCTGTCCATCCGTTTGGGGGTGGAATACACTGCTATAGGATAGCGTGCTGCCAAATAAGTCCTGGAAACTCCTCCAAAAATGTGAAGTGAAAACCGACCCCCGGTCCGACACGATCGTGTCCGGTACTCCGTGAAGTCGAACTATCTCCCGAATGAAGATCCTTGCATAAGTCTCAGCTGTATAAGTGGTCCTCACCGGAATGAAATGTGCTGACTTCGTCAATCGGTCCACTATCACCCAAACAGAATCATTCACCTTCTTCGACTTCGGCAACCCCACAATAAAATCCATAGAAATATCTGCCCACTTCCACTCTGGAATGGGTAAAGCCTGAAGTGTCCCCGCCGGTCTCTGATGCTCTACCTTCACCTGCTAATAGGTAAAACATCTAGCCACATAGTCTGAAATCTCTCTCCGCATACCACTCCACCAGAAATGCCTCTTCAGGTCTTTGTACATTTTGGTAGTCCCTGGATGTACTGTGTACCGAGTACGGTGCGCCTCATCAAATAACTCCCTCTTCAACTCTGCACTGGCTAGCATAACCAATCTACCCTTCATTCGTAATCCTCCATTTGCTCCAATGGTCCAGTCCGCCTTAGGCTCTTTGGAAATCTCCCCCTTACGGGTTTGATTGCAAGAGTCCTCCAACTGAGCCCTGACAACTTTGTCACTCCAAGCTGGCTGCACTGATACAGCTCCCAAGAATGCCCTGGTTCATCCAATCTCGGGTCTAAAATCAAACTGGCTAAGAGTGATAAGATCTCTGTACAATGAACACCTCAAAGCCGCAACCCGATGTCGGCACTTCCTGCTTAAAGCATCTGCCACGACGTTCGCCTTCCCCGGATGATACTGGATCGCGAACTCGTAGTCCTTGATAAACTCAATCCACCTCCTCTGCCTCTGATTGAGTTCCTTCTGAGAAAAGAGATACTTCAGACTCTGATGGTCTGTGAATAGCTCAAACTGCACTCCATACAAGTAGTGCCTCCATGACTTCAGTGCAAACACCACTGCTGCTAACTCCAAGTCATGAGTGGGGTAGTTCTGCTCATGCACCCTCAACTGCCGTGAGATATAGGCTACTACCCTCTGAGTCTGCATCAATACGCCTCTTAAGCCTGCCAACGATGCATCTGTATATACATCGAATGTCCTGTCGCTGCTCGGAATAGTCAGAACTGGCGCTGTAGTCAACTTTGCCTTCAAAATATCGAAGGCCTTCTGGCACTCCACGCTCCATATGAACTGTACACCCTTCTTCGTAAGGCGTGTAATCGGCGTCGCAATCTTAGAGAAGTCCTGAATGAACTTCCTGTAATATCCAGCTAAACCCAAAAAGCTGCGAATCTCTGACACTGTCTTCGGTGGCTCCCAATCAAGAACTGCCGTGACCTTAGCCGGATCCACTACTATACCCTCTCGACTGATAACATGGCTAAGGAATCTGACTTCTGAAAGCCAAAACTCACACTTGCTGAACTTGGCATACAACTGGTGCTCCTGAAGGGTCCTCAACGCTATCCGTAGATGCTCCTCATGATCTGCCTCCGATCTCGAGTAAATGAGTATATCATCGATGAAGACGATCACAAACTGATCTAAGAAGGGACGGAAAACCCGGTTCATCAAATCCATGAATACCGCGGGTGCATTGGTCAACCCAAATGGCATGACCAAGAACTCGAAGGACCCATATCGAGTAAGAAAGGCGGTCTTGGGAATATCCATCTCCCGAACCCGCAGCTGATGATAGCCAGAACGAAGATCAATCTTCGATAAATACTGCGCCCCCTGCAACTGGTCAAACAAGTCATCAATCCTAGGTAGTGGGTACCTATTCCGGATAGTGACCTTGTTCAACTCTCTATAATCTATGCATAACCTCATACTACCATCCTTCTTCTTCACGAAGAGGACCGGCGCGCCCCACGGAGAATGACTCCGGCGAATAAAACCCTGAGCTAACAACTCGTCCAACTGGGTCTGCAGCTCCCTCATCTCAGCTGGTGCCATGCGATAGGGTGCGCGGGATATCGGGGCTGTGCCTGGCTACAACTCAATACAGAACTCGACCTCTCTGTAGGCGTATAAAACTGCCTATAGGTCCCTTAACACAGCTCGACGATGTTAAACCAACCATCGGGCGACGTATGCAAACACGATCGTTAGTCCACAACACCGAAGCCAAATGATACGCGATGAAGCGGATTAACGAGGCTAACGAACCGCACGCAAACAACGGAATAAATCCACTCGCGTGCGGAATCAAACAAACGGGTTGAGGAATCAACGAGTCATCCAACCAAGAGCGGACTCGAACAAATCAAGATCGAATCAAGATCAGTTTCGGACTCGAACTCAGAAGTGGATTTACTGCCAAATCAGGATTCAGATTTACTACCAAATCAGGTCAACAAATCAAGTCCGGATAAATCAACCACAGAACCGGAAAACGGACACAACGGCGAAAAAACCAACACCAAGAGAGGCTCGGCCGAAACCGAGCCACCTCTTGGTGGCTCGGCCAAGGCCGAGCCACCTTGAGGTGGCTCGATGGCCGAGCCACCTCATGGTGGCTAGGTGGTTCGGCCACCTGTGCCCGGGCACAGTGACGAGTGCCTATAAATAGGAGGGGTTGGCTCATTTTTCAAGGGTTGGAAATTTTGGAGAGGCGAAGCTCTGCTGGATTCAAGGCACAGAACTAAAAAAGATTGAAGCTTTGGGACTTTGAGGACTTGCTCTTCCAGATCCGGTGCTCGGCGATCGTCAACGCCAAATAAGGCAAGAGTTCGAGAGGGACCGGATCTCAGATCTACGTAGTCATCCTCCGGATAAAAGCTTGGTCTTTAATCCCGATAATCGGGCGATTATTTCCTTGGTGAACTAATCCCCCCCGGCTATTATTTCCTTGGTGAAATAATACCCGTCATACTGTGTAGATCCGACCGGATCTAGATCGCGTGGTGGTCCACGGATAAACCCCGGCGCAGGCGAAGAACCCACGCAAGCGAGTGACCGCAAAACAGGAGCTCGTGATTCGTTCGATAAACAAGGAAAAAGTTGTAATTTTTATTTCTTTTTTTATTTGATTTTGTTGTAACCGGATCTTATAAAAAGACCGGATCTTTGTAATCGATAAACTATTACTAAGAGTACGATGGAATCAATGAAGAAAGCTACGATTTTTCCTGCGAACAATCTGGTGACCACAGTGGGAGCCGCCGATCTCGCTGCTGAGATCGGAGCGTCACAGCCGCGGATCTTAATCCCGGTCGTGGAGGAGGTTGAGTATGAGTTCGACCAGCAGAAGTTCGAGGAGTACCTGTCATCCTCGTCCGGATCTACCTCCCCCCGCAAGTCCAAGAAGTTCTCCTCCAGGAGAAAAGTTCGTTGGTATGAAGATGTAGAAAACACCAACGAAGATCTCGCCCCGTTTGATGCTAAAGTTGCATCGGGAGAGATTCCTCCAACCTCCAACCAGGTCAGATCTGTTCTGGCCAACTCTTCTGCCACAGAGGGCGTGGTGACTCTCTCGAAGAGAGCCCGTTAAAGGCAACGTCAGCGCTTGGCGTGACAGTACGCGAAGGCGATGGAATCCGTAGACGGAGTCCGCTACAAGGCGGATCTGAAGAACGGAAGAGGCAAACAGCCTCAGCAACTGATGAATGGTAGCTTTTCCAAGCCGCCAACGAACGAATGGGTCCGTGTCAAACGGAATCGTTCGACGCTGGAGGAGCGCATTAGCAAGCGCCGCGCACTATCAGCGTAGGCACGGGCTCAAGTCGAAGAAGCCCGTAGAAAGCTGCAGAAAGAAGTGGCCAAGAAACCGCCACCAACTCGCAAAGTTTGAAGGCCGAAGTCTGAAGCGGCGATTCCGGCTAAGGAGCGACAACTGCAGCCTTCAAAAGTTCAACCTCCGGCGAACCAACCCAAATCGCCGATGATTTCCACAACTGCTCCGGGAGATCCCGCTGGACCATCCCAAAGAAGGAAGTTAGTCTTGGAGCGCCTCGGTCCACTTCCCGAGAAGCGAAACAAAACTCCAGTCCAAGAACGCTTGGGCCCACTAAAGAAGCCCCGAACGATTCAACATGCTGGGGGTCGCCGCAACCCTCAACATGACAAAGAAATCAGGGCAACTAAGTACACTACTCTGCGTATTGAAGTCCAGGAGCCCGCTGAGGATTCACGCCCACAAAGGCATGTTTCGAGGCGTGTGACTCTCGAAAGCCCGAAGAAGCCAGTTCTCCCTCAGAAGGAAACATTATCGTCTGATGATGATAATGTTATACCTGAGAAATCGTGCCAACACAGATAGGTTACTCCGACCTTCAAACTGACGAGTTGTACTATCGTGTTGGGGGTACGAGCAAAGCCAGAAAGAGAAGTCCTCGAAGGCTAGAAACTCAATACCCCTGTTCCAAACTCATCCGGGCGGTACTGTCTGAGTGCAACTGTATTAAGGCAATCCCCGAAAGAGTTTCAGTTTTCAAAAGGCTTAGTACCAAAACGCCAAAACCAAGGCATAGGCGTTTCCGACGAAGAAGAACGGTGGTCGATGATGGAGAATTTCCGAGGGTCACCACCAATATGACCAGCAAAGGAACATCGGCTCAGGACAATCCCGAGGTGATTCTAGAGGTGCCCCGACGTGTAACTCGTTTGCAGTCTGGAGCTATCATTCGTGCAACATATGGTAGGGTTCGGACAAGATTACTGTCAGGAGATGAAGAATCAGATGCCGGATCGGCAGTTGCATCTGACAATACCGTATCCAGCGAAGGACAACCCCGCGAGTCATTCATAATAAGCGCGGAACAAGTGGCCAAGATGCTCGAAGAAGCCATGGCCAAACAACAGGAGAGCTTCAGGTTCGAAATGCAGATGGCCATGCAGAATATGAGAGAAATGCATGAGCAACAAATCCAGACACTGACGAACCAGCAAGGCGAACCAAGTCGCCGTAATCAGGTTGTTCAGGAAGATGAGCGCACAGATATGGATGAAGCTCGCAACGCTAATAATCCTCCCGTCAATGCAGGGGGTGGTAATGAGGATGCTAGTCACAACGCTACGCTTCCACCTCAGAATCGTGCTAACGAAAACACGGGTGAAAGTTTGAAGATCGAAAACCTCGAGAGCAAGATCAATATGTTGATTTCTGCTCAAGAGGTGAAGAAAACGGGCATTCCTTGTCCATACCCAAGAGAATGGGAATCAATCCCGTATCCGGCGAAGTTCAACCTAATCAACTTCACACCGTTTGATGGGAAGGGTTCACCCACTCAACATGTGATTTACTTCAAATCACACTTGGGGGTTATCTCTGGTAATGAACCTCTAATGGTACGGTCCTTCGTTGGCACTCTTCGCGGAGCCGCCTTCGATTGGTATCGCCGCCTCAAGCCAGGTAGCGTGAACAGCTGGGATGACATGGAGACTAAGTACCTCACCAATTTCTTCGACGATGACACCAAGATATCTATCGGATCATTGTTGGATGAGAAACAAAAAGACGGGGAGCTAGTCGACACCTTCGTCAAAAGGTTTCGGAACAAGGCGATGAATTGCCGGGACCCGATCACTGAGGAGTTCATTCTCCAGACCTGCCACAACAATCTTTCATTGGATGTGTTGGAAGCAATGGGGACAGCACCATCCAAAACATAGAAGGATCTGAAGGTCCAAGGAGAACAAGCCGAGCGATTCCTCAGAAGGAAGAAGGCAGAGAGAGGCCAGCAAGCAGCGAATGCTCCAACGCAGAATTTCAACCCAAGGGGGAAAGGTAAGGCACATGCTAATGCAGTTGATGCTAATCAAACTTTCCAATTACAACCTCAGCAACAGCAGCAGCGCCAACAACGGCCTCAGAAGCAGAAATCTTCGGAGCCAAGGTTTCCCAAAGTTTACTCCTTCAAAGATGATGAAGTTCCCGACATCTTCAAGTACCTATTGGAGAATAACAAAATCCAGCTGCCGGCAATCGTAGATCAAGAAGGGGCCAGCAAAGTGACGGATCCGAAGTACTGCGCGTACCATAGAGCGGTCCATCACCCTACGAGGTCATGCTACCACCTCAAGGATAAGATCTAGGCGTTAATTGACGTAGGGGTCATAACCCCAAAGCCTGCCAAGAATGTAGGAGCAAATGCAGTGTCAATCAGCTTTGGATCGGTGCCCACAACATGGTTCGAGCCAAAACGCGTCACCAAAGTAGGAATGAAGACGGTGAATGATGACCCTTATGGACAGCGCCAAAAGGGACTTGTGCCACACACAGCCCCAAACGGCGAAATCCTCTGGGTTCATCCGAATCTTATTGAAGATGATCAGTGGGCGTCTTCCTCGACCAAGAAGGGTAAAGGCAAGTCTTGCAATGCTACTTCTGCAATCTTCGAAGAGGATGGTGATGAAGCTCCTACCTTCCCGCTCTCCGAAGAAGAACAAGAAGTCTTTGCCACCAGAAGCAGAAACCAGTACCACTTCAACTATCCGTCACCTAGTGATCAGTTAGCTGAGCAGGGGGTGACTAAACGGGGACCAGCCAAAACTCTCACAGAGCTGGGGGTGATTGTAGTTCCTAAACCGGTTGAAGATGCTTGACGACGGCCGGTGGATAAGCAGAAAGAAAAGAGGCCTCAAGAGGTGCAGAATCCAAAGCAGTCTCGTTTCAATCGTCCTATTGGAAGAGATAAATCGGAGAGTTCGAACACTCCGTGCATCTTCGATATTATGGCTCAACTAGCTAATATTCCAGCGTGGATAACACTGTATGAGTTGCTACGGTTGTCTAAGGAGACCAGGGAAGCTTTACAAGAGGCCTTGGCCGATTCAGAAGCATTCCTTACTCGGGTCAAGCCGGTGCCGGAAGAACCAGAACCATTAACTCAACAATGCAATATAGCGGCTAAGAACCTTTCCAGCATTACATTCACCAAAGAGGATATGCAAACGAAGAATTCGAACCATGATCGACCCCTGTACTTCATTAGGTACATTGGCTCCAGCGAAGTCAACCGAATCCAAGTGGATCAGGGTTTCGCTGTGAGTATTATGCCGCTTCGCTTGATGCATAGCCTCGGCATTCTAGTCAGCAAATTGGCATCTACAGGCACTGTTATTTACGGATTCAACACCAGCGGGTCAAGGCCTTTGGGAAAGATCCGGATAAAATGTCAAATGGGTGATCTGAAGACGGAGGTCACATGTTACGTGATTGATGCTGAGACATCATATAACTTACTACTGGGTCGGCCTTGGATCCATAGTAATGTTATAATTCCTTCCACTCTCCATCAGTGTTTGAAATATGTCGACACTGATGGTAAGGTCAGGACGGTGGTCGCTGATAAGCAACCATTCAAAGGGTTTGAGAATTATTTCACCGATTCTCTCCTTTATGGTAACGAATCCGATACTGAACCATCGGCCCAGGGCACGGACAGCAGAGAAGAAGCTGATTCCGAAGCCGGATTTGATTACAATGGAGGTTTTGTTTTTAATGACATTGTACCCTTTGTAATCAATATTGACGATGAATAATCATCAGATGGTAGTTGTAACTGGCAACTTGCCAATAATAAAATAAATGATGATTTAGAGTACTCACTATCTCTTGATGATGTGATAAAGGGATTGTATGATAATCCCGATTTATACATGCCGCTTCGATCGTCCTATATAGCAAAGAAAAGCCTCCAGCATTCTTTCGGGACAACCCTGGTTATCCCTGCCAAGATAGGAGGCGAAAAAGAAGTGATTTACGGTAAAGGAGAGAGTTTTCTATTACCAGATCATTTATTAAGAGAAGATGAGAATGATGACAAATCTGGTCTGCATTTATCTAAGTATAGTCCGGAAGCACGCAAGCTCATGGAAAAACAGGGATATGATTTCACACTCGGAGAAGGTTTATACTTCGATCGAGGTGCCCATATTCCAGTCAAAGCGGCATATGTACCGAAAGGGAAATCGGATGACTATTATAAATTCAGACGAGGTTTAGGCTATGCCTCCTCATCTGATGACGAATGTTGTTGGCAAGTCATCGATCAAATTGCTAACAAAGGTAAAGAAGGGTATTCTTCTGATTCTTCAACTTGGGACTCCGATACGAGTCTGGGGGAAGTATTCAAAGCCCTAATAGCGAACATGGCCACAGCTGATCCATCCACAATGGAGGACGACGATCAAATGCCAACATGGGAAGACCCATGGGTTCATCACCTGAACATGCAGTATGGTGATAGGTTTGAACAGAGGGAACCCCCCACTGAAGATGAAGTAGTCCAAATTAATATGGGCGATGAAGCCAACCCAAAGCCCATATTCATCAGCGATAGTCTTCCCCCAAATGAGAAGGAGGAGTTAATTGCTCTCATCAGGGAATATATTGACGTCTTCGCTTGGAACTATGAGAACATGTCAGGGCTCGACCCTAATATGGCAATGCATCGCCTCGATATCAAGTCGGATGCCAAACCTGTCAAACAACAGCAGAGACGGTTCCGTCCGCAGATTATGGAAGCCATCGAGGCAGAGGTTAAGAAATTGATTGACTCAGGATTTATCCGAGAGGAGCAACATCCGGACTGGCTAGCCAATATTGTTCTAGTCATGAAAAAAATGGTAAAATCAGGATTTGCATCGACTTCAGGAACCTGAATGCGGCATGTCCAAAAGACGACTTTCCTCTCCCAATCACGGACGTCATCATCGACAATACGTGCGGATTTGAAAGGATGTCTTTTATGAATGGATTTTCAGGATATAACCAAATCAAGATGCACCCAGATGATGAGAAGCATACAGCGTTCAGAACGGCCCTCGGTGTCTTTTGCTACACGGTGATGCCTTTCGGTCTGAAGAATGCAGGCGCCACGTACCAGCGAGCAATGACTAAGATTTTCTAAGAACATCTCAGGAAAACGGTTGAGTGCTACGTTGATGATCTGGTTGTGAAAAGCCGCAACAAAGAAGATCACATCAAGGACTTGAAGACGATGTTCGATCTCATGCGGAGTCATCAATTGAAGATGAACCCCACTAAATCCTTCCTTGGAATGTCCAGCGGAAAATTCCTTGGATTCGTCGTCACCACTAAAGGTATACATATCGATCTTGACAAAGTGAAGGCGATACATGAATTGCAGCCCCCGAGAAATCTAAGAGAACTTAGAGGATTGCAAGGGCGTTTAGCTTACATCCGGCGGTTCATCTCAAATCTTTCTGGGAAGTGCCAACCATTCTCTAAGCTAAACAAGAAAGGTGTGTCATTTATTTAGGACGATGCCTGTCAAAAAGCACTCGAAGACATCAAAACGTATCTGACGAGTCCTCCTGTTCTTGTCGCACCAAAATCAGGTAAACCGTTCTTGATTTACATCAAGGCGATGAACCATTCGATAAGTGCTTTATTAACACAAGACGATGATAATGGTCACAAACAGGCAGTTTATTACCTAAGTCGGACTTTGGTAGGTGCCGAGTCTCGATATCCGATGATTGAAAAAGAATGCCTCGCATTGGTATTCACAGTACAAAAGATGCGGCATTACTTGGTCGGACAGACGATTTACGTCATTTCTAACGTTAATCCAGTACGGGTATTTATGACGCAACCGGGTTCGATGAATTGGTGGTTAGCGAAATAGGCCCTTCTCTTGTCCTAATATGATTTGCACTTCAAACAGCAGAAGTCGGTCAAAGGACAAGCGATTTGTGATCTTTTGGCGGCAAACCCGACAACAGATATGGCAGAAGTATATGATGACTTGCCGGATGAAACCCACGAGGTTAATACTACATCACACTAACAAGTATGGCAATTATACTTTGATGGTGCTTCGAGAGCAGTTAATAAGGCAGTAACCCCCGGATGTCCTAAAGTCTCCTCCGGAGTTGGAGTTGTCTTAGTTTCCTCGGGGAAGCATGTGATGCCTCGGGCTTATTCACTGACTGGTCCATGCTCCAATAACGTAGCCGAGTACAACGCGCTCCTCATTGGACTCAGTTTCGCCAAGGAGCTGGAGGTCGAATATCTCGAAGCTTTTGGGGATTCTCAATTGATAGTCAACCAAGTCCGTGGAGAGTATGAAGTCAGGAACCAAGACTGATCCCATACCACCAAGAGGCCATCAAAATAGCAGATTCTTTCGAAGAATTCTTTATTGAATACATCCCTCATCTCCAGAATGCTTATGCGGATGCACTGGCAGCACTAGCAGTATCACTTGCGCAGCCGCCCGAAACTGAACTGCTAGTCACAGTAAGATCACATCAACTCTGCATACCCATATACAATATGGATATCGAAGAGGAAGATGATAGAAACATAAACGCCAAGGAGGTGAACTCAACTCAAATCGGGTCTGAGTCCCGAGATTGGCGTTTTTCTATCATTGACTACGTCCAATACGGTATTTTGCTAGAGGATGTAAAAGAAAGGGAATCAATCCGCCGAAGAGCACCAAGGTTCTTCTATAATACCGAGACCCGTACATTATACCGTCGGGGATATGATGATTTGCTACTCCGATGCCTTTCGAACGAAGAAGCAGAAGAAGTTCTTAAGGAAGCACACGAAGGAGAATGCGGTGCGCATCAGCTGGTCCCAAGCTGTATGATCGAATCAGAAGAATGGGATATTTTTGGCCAACAATGGTACGTGACGCAATCGAATACGCCCGAGGATGTCACGCATGTCAAGTACATGCAAATTATATACACCAACCACCGGAGCAATTACATACGTCAACCACATCTTGGCTATTCGAAACATGGGGTATGGACATTGTTGGTCCTATTTTTCCCCCTTCAGTCAAAGGTGATCGATTTATTCTCGCAATCACGGATTACTTTTCAAATTGGGCTGAAGCAATTCTGCTTAAAGAAGTGAAGATGAACAACGTCATCAATTTCATCAAGCATCATGTCATATACCGACACGGCGTGCCAAGACGGATCATTCATGACAACGGTCCACAGTTCATAAGCAACGCTTTCGTCAGGTTCTGTGACAAGTTTAAGATTCAAGATATTTCGTCAACGGCTTATTATCCCGCTGCGAATGGATTAGCTGTGGCTTTTAACAAGACGATCATTAAGATCCTGTCAAAGCTCGTGAAGACCAATAAACGAGACTGGGACGATAAACTCGGTGAAGCACTCTGGGCTTATCGCACCACTGTACACACACCTACAGGAGCTACCCCATATTCGTTGGTATACGGATGTGAATCTGTGCTACCGTTGGAAATCCAAATCCCGTCCCTTCGGATCGCTCTCGCAACAGAGATGACGACGGAAGAGCAACATCAAAAACGTCTCGAAGAACTCAAAATGTTGGATGAAAGGCGCTTGGAAGCTCAACAACACATTGAGTTTTATCAAGCCAGAATATCTAGGGCTTTTAACAAAAGAGTCCGACAGAGAAGCTTTAAGGAAGGAGATCTGGTCCTCGCTGCTCGCCGACCGATAATCCTCAACTCCAAGAAGAAAGGTAAATTTGAACCCAAATAGGAAGGGCCATTCGTGATAGACAGTCTACTCGAATGGCGCTTATCGCCTAATTTCTCTAGAGGGCATCAGGCAATTAATGCCAATAAATGGGAAGTTCCTGAAAAAGTACTATCCCTAGTACATTCAGGATAACCCATTTATCGGGAAGTTCCTCAAAGAATATTACACTTAATATTCTAGAGGATAACCTAAAATTATTTCTACCACCAAAATCTCTCACTGATTGATTTCAATTGACAGTGAGTCCACCAAAAGTGTCTTTCTGGTCTAAGCCACCAACAAATTCTCCTCTTGATTCTTTCCACGAGCAAGAGGTCCACTTTCAATTCAGAGCCTCCTTTCGATAAACGAAAGAGCTCCCCTCTTTTCTCTTTGGTTAAACCTCTTCATGGTTATAACCAAAGTTGAAATTTTATTTTGATAAACGAAAAACTCATCTAGATAACCGATCCTATAAAAGGTAAGCTTATTTAGATCTTCCGGATTCTCGGAGTGGAGATCCCACTTCTAGTTTCTTTCTTGTACTGGAAATAGAATATAAAATTCTTCCTTTCCAGAATCAAGGAATAGAATATAAAATTCTTCCTTCCTTGCTCGGGGAATAGAATATAGAATTCTTCCTTCCCACACCAATCCTTTTCCAATAATTTAGGATTCATCCTAGGAAGTTTATCCCGAATCCTAAGCAGGGATAAGTCTGCGCCTAACACGCGCTGCCGGTTTAGTCTTTCTCCGTAGAAGAAGACACCAGAGTTCGATTCTGGGGTATTTTATCCCGAAACTTAAGCAGGGATAAGTCTGCGCCTAACACGCGCCGCCGGTTAGTTCTCAACCGTTAAAAAGAACACTCGCCCACATATTCAACATTGTGGCAGGTTGTTATTAATAACACCAAAATCCATGCCTTACACGTACGGGAAATTTCATCCTGAATCCTAAGAAAGGATATGTCGACGCCTAACACGCGCCGCCGGTTTAGTCTTTCTCCGCAGAAAAAAGACACCAGAGTTTGATTCTGGGGTATCTTATCCTGAAACCTAAGTAAGGATAAGTCAGCGTCTAATACACGTTGCCGGGTAGCCTATTCCCGTAACAATGGCAAAGTCTACGTATTCAAAGTCGTAGCAAAGAGTCTAAGGGAGTTCATTCCGTTAGCACAACGTCACATGCGGAACGGATTTAGACAATCCGCATGCTAGCCCGACTCAAACGGTAGTCGATAAAGGCTAATCAAATCCGTTAAAGGCTGCGGGTTAGCCAAAAATCCTAAAGTCAACGCCTAACACGCGTCGCCGGGTAGCCTATTCCCATAACAAATGGTAAAGCCTATGTATTCAACATCATAGCACAAAGTCTAAGGGAGTTCATTCCTTTAGCACAACGTCACATGCGGAACGGACTAAAACAATCTGCATGTAAGCCCGATTCAAACGGTAGTCGGTAAGAGCACGTCAAATCCGTTGAAGGCTGAGGATTTGCCAAAAATCCTAAGTCAACGTCCCATACACGTTGCTGTTTAGTCTTTTCATAGGAGAAAGACGAAGTCTACGTATTTAATATCGTAGCACTAAAAGGGTTAACTCTTTTAGCTTAACGTCACATGCGGAACGGACTTAAACAATCCGCATGCTAGCCCGACTCAAACGGTAGTCGGTAAAGGCTTATCAAACCCGTTGATGGCTGAGAATTTGCTAAAAATTCTATAAATACGAGTCATTGACGCATCAATTCTATAGATTGGTCTCGTGACTCAAGTATCTGCCATGCTCTAATTTCTTAAGAGCTTAAACTGTGTATACTCCACAAGACGTACGAGTATAAACTGTGTCGAACGTCGGACAACGCGTCGCAATGAAGCTTGGACACCGGACAATGCGTCACAAGGAAGCTCAAACGCCGGACAACGTGTCGCAATGAAGCTTGGACGCCGGACAACGCGTCACAAGGAAGCTCAAACGCAGGACAGTGTATTGCAAATGAAGATTCAACACCGACAATCGATGGTCAGTTCTATGTTAAAACAGCAAACTCGAGCTAAAAAGTTAGGAAATTGAGAATCGACTTCAAGTTTAAAATTCTGACAAACGGTTAAACAATAAATATAGCACCGGAACCCTTACAGACATTCGACAAAGCACCGAATAGCCTGGAGGACTGAAGGAATTAAGAATAGATGCCATTCCAAATATCCCGTCATAACCGATTGAAGAATGGGACAATCATATCCAAAGTATTCCAGACTCTTCTATAAAAGAATGAGGCTGAAATACTTTGGAGGGGGTATCTGTAGGCGTATAAAACTGCCTATAGGTCCCTTAACATAGCTCGACGACGTTAAACCAACCATCGGGCGACGTATGCAAACACGATCGTTAGTCCACAACACCGAAGCCAAATGATACACGATGAAGCGGATTAACGAGGCTAACGAACCGTATTCAAACAACGGAATAAATCCACTCGCGTGCGGAATCAAACTAACGGGTTGAGGAATCAACAAGTCATCCAACCAAGAGCGGACTCGAACGAATCAAGATCGAATCAAGATCAGTTTCGGACTCAAACTCAGAAGTGGATTTACTGCCAAATCAGGATCTAGATTTACTGCCAAATCAGGTCAACAAATCAAGTCCGGATAAATCAACCACAGAACCAGAAAACGGACACAACGGTGAAAAAACTAACACCAAGAGAGGCTCGGTCGAAACCGAGCCACCTCTTGGTGGCTCAGTGGCCGAGCCACCTCATGGTGGCTAGGTGGTTCGGCCACCTGTGCCCGGGCATAGTGACGAGTACCTATAAATAGGAGGGGTTGGCTCATTTTGCAAGGGTTGGAAATTTTGGAGAGGCGAAGCTCTGCTGGATTCAAGGCTCAGAACTAAAAAAGATTAAAGCTTTGGGACTTTGAGGACTTGCTCTTCCAGATCCGGTACTCGGTGATCGTCAACGCCAAATAAGGCAAGAGTTCGAGAGGGACCGGATCTCAGATCTACGCAGTCATCCTCCTGATCAAAGCTTGGTCTTTGATCCCGAGAATTGGGCGATTATTTCCTTGGTGAACTAATCCCCCCCCGGCTATTATTTCCTTAGCGAAATAATACCCGTCATACTGTGTAGATCCGACCGGATCTAGATCGCGTGGTGGTCCACGGATAAACCCCGGTGCAGGCGAAGAACCCACGCAAGCGAGTGATCGCAAAACAGGAGCTCGTGATTCATTTGATAAACAAGGAAAAAGTTGTAATTTTTATTTCTTTTTTTATTTGATTTTGTTGTAACCGGATCTTATAAAAAGACCGGATCTTTATAATCGATAAACTATTACTAAGAGTACGATGGAATCAATGAAGAAAGCTACGATTTTTCCCACGAACACTCTCTCACAGGAGGTAACCCAGGTATGCCCTGAAAGACATCCTGATAATCTGAGACAACTCTAGTCTCTAATAACTCGGCTCCCTGATCCCGTCGCATCACCTCCTCAATGTACGCCAGAAATGACTCCGCAAATCGGTTGCCCTGAGAGGTAGCTACAATCATCTCGGACCCATCGGACGCTCGCAACTTGACTGTCTTTGCAAAACAGTCAATACTAATATGGTAGGAAGATAACCAATCCATACCAAGGATGACATCGAACTCGGACATATGCAACACTATCAAATCCACTATGAACTCCGACTCGTCTAGACTGACGGTACACCTCCTACAAACGCTCTCCAGAAGCGATACCTCATCTAAAGGGGTGGAAATAGATAGAGGGGTATCTAGAGGCTGAGCTACGAGCTGGAGTCTAGTCATAAATGCATGCGAGATGAAGGAATGCGAAGCTCCCGAATCGAAAAGAATACGGGCGGGAAGAGAGTTCACAAAGAACGTACCCTCCACTACGGCTCCGCTGGCTCCATGATCACGGGGAACTACTGCATATACTCTGCCCGTGGCTGAAGACTGCTCTGCTGATGGTGGTGGAGAATATGGGATAATCTTCCCTTGAGGAACATCCTGAACTACCCGAATCTGTCCCTCAGTCCTCTGAGCTGCTGGCGGTGTCTTAAGCCTGTTCTGCTGGCCCTGACCTCTGCCCTGCTGGCGCTGCTGCTGCTGCTGGTTCAGACCTTTGCCCTGCTGGGCTCCTGCTGGTGCGCTACGGCACTCCGATGCCTTATGTCCGACCTTGTGACAGTTAAAACAGGATCCCTGGAACTTACGCTGCTGATGCGCTCTCTGATCCTGCTGGGGTCCCCTTTTATAAGGTCCCTGATGCTGCTGCTAATGTCCAGAAAAAGATCTCTTGTTCTTGCCCTTGTCGCTGCTCTGTCCTGTCTTGGCCTTCCCTTTCTTATCCTTCTGGAACATAGTGGTCTCGATCTCCTGAGAAGTGGCAGCCTCAGCTACCTCCCTGACTGAATAAAATCTCCTCAACACGAGGTACCGTCGGAGATTAGGGCGAAGCCCAGCTAAGAACATCTGAGCCTGACACTCTCCCGTCTGCCACATGCCTGTGAAATGTAGCAACTCCATGAATCTGCTCTCAAAATCTGCAACTGTCATGTCCCCCTGAGTCAACCGGGACAACTCAAGCTCCTTCCTCGTCCGTGCTGCAAAAAAAATATACTGCCCATCGAAGAAGTATATGAAGTCCTCCCATGTAAGGGTCAACCTCTGGTCTGGAGTAAACTGGAGTCGGTACCACCTCCCGGCATCTCCCTTCAGGCTGTAGGATGCCAGTCTCTGCTTCTGAACTGAATCTACACCGAGTATATCGAGGATATTGCTTACATCCTCCTTCCACTTATGGGCTGCAAGAGGGTCTGGTGACCCCTGAAACTCTGGTGCCCTCATCTTCTGGTACCTCTCCACCATACGGAGCCAAGCCTCCTGTTCTGTAGCTCTGTCTGGGACTGCTAGAGGGATGGCTGCAGGCGTGACCTCTGGGGGTCTCTCTCTGACAGGAACGGCAGGTATCCCCTGCTGCTAAGCTACCGGTGGTGGTGGTGGTGGTGTCAGTGGTACTATATGAGTCATCACCAAATCCTCAATAGCTGTCATCCGAGCAATAAGAGGGGCCATAAGGTCCATCAGATACTGAGGAGCCTGCTACGGCTCGGGTGGAGCCTGCTGAGGCTCGGACTGAGCTGGCTACTGCTTTAATGGAGTCTGCTGTGAATCTGTCTGGCTAGCTCTTCTGATACGAGGTCTACCACGTCCTGCCATCTCTCTCCCTGATGGTAAGAAAAATTAAAGATTCATGAGTCAAAATAGACCCTTATAAATAGCGTATCTCAATACAATTTTCACGACATATAATATTTGCACAATTACTTTAAACTTATTCAAAAATAGTTGTCATAAAAAAAATTTCTCAAATTTTTGAGATATACGCATATATCGTCCTCACTCATACTAAGAAATCCTTGCGGACTCTATACATGAATCCTAAGAAACTCTATCCTAGCTCCACGACTCGACACAGGATTATCCTAAGGATACTGGAACTAGAGCTCTGATACCAACTGTGACGCCCCTGGGTTCACATAAGGCTGCAGTCCAAGGTGAAACCAAGAATGTCAAACCTGCCTTGCACCACACCGTGCAATAACACGTTTCACCATCACAGTTAACATCTATCTAGTAGAGCCAATAACAGGTGTAGGTACAAAAAGCAAGTAAAAGATAATACACGAAGAGCTGATGAAAAGATAATGGTTAAATAGGTATCTCATCAACCAACAAATGGAAATACATAGTTAATGTCTGAATAAATAAACTGGAGTAGCCAACAAGTCTCAAGTACAAGTATCTGACAAGAAGGAAATAAAGCATACAGCCTTTACAACCTCTAGAACAACACTCTCAAATGTCTAACCAAAAACTATAGTGGAGCTCCAACATAAGCATGACTAGACAGCTGAACACTAAAATGTGTCGCCATCAACCTGCGACTCTCCGGGCTCCTGGCTCGTTACCTGAAAGGGGGAGGGACAACGAGTGTCAAAGCGCTAGCGAGCAACATCACAACCAACCCCAAGGGAAAAGGGCTCGTTGTATATGAAAATACAGATAGTATATAATAGATCTAGAATCATTGATCTTACTAAAGAGGGTTTTAGTAATTAGAAATTTACAACACGAGAATAGGTACGTCGAGCGAAATAATCCAAACAAGGAAACCCTCATGTATATACCTTATATCTCAAATTGTAAACCCCTAATCACCAAATCTGAGGTTCTAATACAGGAACAATAATAAAAGAAATACAACAAATCTCAAAACATAAGTGTAGTGCTATATCATAACCTACATGAATATCATGTTAAAATCTGCATAAGTTATTTCAAAAGTCTACATAATTATCATGTCGTGAACTGCTATAAAATAGTCATATGCAGGGTTAAGAACCTATGTCCGAAACAGGAACTATATATTGTAGTTTCCAAACTCATGGAATAAGTGGCAAATGTCCAACACGAGGACTGAGAGGGATTATAGTCCAACACGAGGACTTCTATGGATTATAGTCCAACACGAGGACTGTGGAAATAGTGAAAACTATCGCTATGATATATAGTGAAAGCTATTTATATCAATTCACAATCAAATTAGTGTGTGTATCCACAATTTGTACCCTCAGGTCTTCTATCATGCATGGATACATAGTAAGACTAAAAACCAGAGTCAGATAATCCAGGCAAACTCTCGAACATGAGTAAAATACTCAGAAATACACAAAACAGGAATTTGCAACAGACAGTTCGGCGGTCGACAGCACCGGTCGACCGCACTATGATACGTGACTGGCGGTCGACCGCTGCGGCTTCGCGGTCGACCGACAGAACGTCGCGGTCGACCAGAATGACATTGCGGTCGACCGCAGCCCTAAAACGAGCTCAGCGGTCGACCGCTCCGGTCGACCGCCAAGCGGACAGAAACCTAAATCTGGGTTCTCTGTCAGCTCAAAACCTGAAACAAAGATTTGTTATTCTACGATAACAAGGGCTTTAATGATTCAAAAAATATACTGAAGATAAAACAACCAATCCAAAGTTTGAAATGTACCTTTTTAATATTCTAAATCCATGAGAAACAAACCAAAAACGTTTTAATAGCCTGTAAAAATGATTTAACTCTCGTTTAGGAAATTTTCAGATCTAGATCTTTATAAAATAGAACGCTGGTGAATTTTTTATAAACTGAAACCTCAGATTTCCGTTAACCATGTTATAGAGAGTTCATTGTTATACAAAAATACCATTTTGGCTCCTCAAAACTCATAAAAATCCAAAAGAAAATCATATAAAATAGGGGTGAGGGATTGGACGAGATGATACTCGCCTTAGATGCTTACAACTGCCCTGAAGATGATCCTCCTTCGATCTAATCTGCGAAAATCCCCTGCAAATCCTCCGAATTCCTCAAATCGCCAGATCCAGCTAGGGTTTTGAGATCAGAGAGATGGGGGCTAGGGTTTTAAGTCTGAGATGAAGAGAGGCTCTCCTGGGTTGAATTAGTATATATACTAATTCCCTAACCCGACCCGAAACCCAAAAGACCAAAACAAAATCCGTAAAGAAAACCAAACCTGGAAACTATCTGACCGCTGTGCGGTCGACCGACACGGTCGACCGCCACGGTCGACCGGCCCGGTCGACCGCGCAGCAGTAAGATGCCTGCTGCTGGGCATACACTGCTCTGGTCATTTCCCACGATTCCTCTCACATATAAACACTTAATGGGTTCCCAAACACTGATAAACATGTACATCATATATCTATATGATTATTTATCACAACAGAAATATTTATTACTATTAATTCACATATTTCATTATAAAAAGATTTCGGGGTTTTACAGTTCTAGCCTAAAGGTGAATCAAACAAAATAAAAATAAACAAAAAGAAAAACTAAACCCAAGAGGGTTCTAGCCTCAAGGTGAATAGTGTAAGAAATTAAAATCTAACTACAAAATAAATTACAAAATCTAAACTACAAAATAAAATTGCAAGAATTAAATACAAGAAAATAAATCTACTCTATAAACATGAAATAAATCTAAGGCAAGAGGGTTCTAGCCTCTTGGCTATTTAATAAGAAAATAAAATCTAACTACAAGCATAAAAGTAAATCTACACTAATAAGTAATAAAAAAAAAAAGAGAAATGCAAACCTTCAAATAATTATTCATCTTCATCTTCATCTTCATCATCCAACAAAGAGAATAAGAGAAAAATTTAAAGTGGTGAAAAAAATTATTATTATTAATTGCAACAAAAGGTTATAATTTTGGAAGGCCTTCTCAATTAAGAGTAGCCCTCCTCTCCAAAAAGAGTTACAAAAATTTTCACACCCCTAACCCCTCACTCGCAACCCCTATTTATAGTAAACAATAGTGAATGAGAGCCCTTGGATCAAACTTGAGCCCTAAGAATGCAATTTCGGCCGTTGATGAAATCTGGATGACTTCGCATCGATGCAGGCATCGATGCTCCAATAAAAAATCTGACATCACGGTTGGCTTCGTCTCGTCGAGATAGGTGATTTTCATATATTATATGTTAAATTTCGCCTTTCGGATTGGGAGATATCGACGTTTCTTTGCGGCCAACTATCTTGAATACATTTTTTTCATATTTAATTTTTTTATTTTCTCCGGCTTCTACAGGCTA
>BQKN01064470.1:0-30587 GCA_022839385.1 Asparagus kiusianus | reverse complement strand
TAATTCATGGGTTTTTGTTGAGATAAGAGATCTTGGGCTTTATTCTTCACTAACCTGCAATTAAAGATAAAAACAATTATTAATGGCATATTTATTCATATAAAATAAATAATGAGGGTATAAAATTGTAATAAAATGTGATTATCAAATACCCCCACACCTAAACTTTTGCTAGTCCTCTAGCAAAGAAAGAAAAATAAAAGAAGACCTAACTCACTTTCGCAGGAATCGCGGTTGTATTTAGCGTATACAACAAGCCTTTAAACCCCTAGGTTACCCTAGTGGACGAGTTGTAGTCTCGTGAGAGTTTGCAGTGAATATACCCATAAAATTCGGTCTACTTGACAAATTAAAGAGTTATAAAAACTTTCACACCCCTAACCCCTCACTCTCAACCCCTATTTATAGTAAACATCAGTGAATGAGAGCCCTTGGATCAAACTTGAGCCCCAAGAATACAATTTCGGCCGTTGATGAAATCTTGATGACTTCGCATCGATGCCGGCATAGATGCCCGCATCGATGCCCACATCGATGCTGGCATCGATGCTCCAATAAAAAATCTGACTTCACGGTTGGCTTCGTCTCGTCGAGATAGGCGATTTTCATATATTATATGTTAAATTTCGCCTTCCGGATTAGGAGATATCGACGTTTCTTTGCGGCCAACTATCTTGAATATTTTTTTTCATATTTAATTTTTTTATTTTCTCCGGCTTCTACAGGCTACTCGGCTTGATTCTGGGCTTGGGCTTTTTGACTCTTGCTTGTGTTCTTCATTTAATTCATGGGTTTTTGTTGAGATAAGAGATCTTGGGCTTTATTCTTTACTAACCTACAATTAAAGATAAAAACAATTATTAATGGCATATTTATTCATATAAAATAGATAATGGGGGTATAAAATTGTAATAAAATATGATTATCAGATTCACCCACTCAGCATCTGATCTACTTCAAGTCTCACTTAGGCATGATCTCTGACAATGAGGCATTGATGGTACGATCATTCATTGGCACCCTCCGCGGGCCCGCCTTTGATTGGTATCGCCATCTCAAGCCTGGAAGCATTAATAGCTGGGACGACCTGAAAAGCCTGTTCCTCGCTCACTTTTTTGATGATGACGCCGAGGTGTCAATCACGACACTCTTCGATGAGAAACAAGAAGACAACAAGACGGTCGACGACTTCGTCAAGCGCTTCCGGAATAAGTCGATGAACTGCCGAGATCCGATCACAGAGGACTTCATCCTTCAAACATGTCACAACAATCTCTCTTTTGACATGTTGGAGATTATAGGAGTAGCACCCTCCAATACTTGGAAAGAGTTGAAGATGCATGGAGAGCGGGCCGAACGCTTCCTCAGAAGGAAGAAGGCCGAGAGGAGCCAACCAACGGCTAACCCACTAAATTCAAGCTTCGTCTCCCATGGTAAAGGGAAGGCCCCTGTAGCTGCTATTGATACTAATCAGACGTCACAACAGCAATCCCGGAGACAGCAAAAGGCTTCAGGTCTGAGACTCCAAAAAGAATACTCCTTCAAGGACGAAGACGTTCCAGCTATTTTCGAATCCCTCCTTAAAAATAATAAGATCAAGCTACCACCTATCACAGATCAGGAGGAAGCTGACAATACCATGGATCCGAAATACTGTGCGTACCACAGGAGGATCCTTCATCCAACCAAGGCTTGTTTCGCTCTCAAGAATATCATCCAAACCTTGGTTGAAGCCGGCGTCATAACGCTCAATTAAGTCGAATGAAGACTCCGACAAATATAAGAGTATAAACTGCTCCTTTCAACACTCCGAAGAGTATACGAGTATAAACTGCATCTCAAAACTCCAACAGGTATATGAGTCTAAACTGTTTCCTTTCTTTCACGGGAAGTTCCTGGAGAGTGTCATGCCTGGTATTCTTAAGGATAACCCGATCACCCAACTAAGTATAATGTTAGACCCAGTTTTGCGAAGGAAGTTGGGGTGAATGATTCATGTAATGGGAAGTTCCTAGAAAAATGCTACATGTAATTTTTTTAGGGATAACCCGATCATTACGAACAAAGTGATAAACACTAAACTCCCACTGTGATTTCCGAACACTCTTTTGTTGAGACGAGATTCGATCAATTTGTTGGATCAATTTTCCCTCACAAAACTCTCATTGGTGTTTGACGACTCACAGGCTTCCACCACAAAAACCCCCACCGATCAGACTAATTGACGGTGGGACCATCAAAATTCTTTTCAGTTGAATCCACTCAAACTTCTGATGCGTCTGTGCACTCAACATTCCCATTATTAAATTCCAAACATAGTACTTGGAATTTCAACATCTTGATCATTGACGACTGTCAAACCCCTCCGTGTTAAGTATTTGTCACTTAACATCAGGAACTCCCTTCAAGTGATTTGTACGAATCAACACTCCACTATAATTTGTACTCCTACTTGGTCAAACCTTCTTACAGTTATGACCACAACCAAAATCTCCGCTCGATTCCTTCCATGAATGAGAGGTCCACTTTCCAATCGAGCAATAAAACCTTCCTACGATTAGGGTTGTCTCAAACCTTCCACCTAGTCAAACCTTTCTACAGTTAGGACCAAAACCAAAATCCCCTCTCGATTCCTTCCATGAACGAGAGGTCCACTTTCAAATTGAGAGATCAAACCTATAAAAGTTAGGATCGTCTCAAACCCCCCACTTGGTCAAACCTTCATACAGTTAGGACCACAACCAAAATCTCCTCTCGATTCCTTTCATGAACGAGAGGTCCACTTTCAAATCGAGCGATCAAACCTTCCTACAGTTAGGATCATCTTAAACCTCCCATTTGGTTAAACCTTCCTACAGTTAGAGCCAAAATTGTAATTTACTCTCGATAAACGAGAAACTCACCTTTAGTTCGGTAATCAAACCTTCCGATAGTTAGGATTATCCGAATCTTTTTTATTCTCAGAGTGGAGATCCCACTTTGAGTTTCCTTGGCAACTGGAGATAGAATATAAAATCTTCCTCTTCAGCTTTGGGAGATAGAATATAAAATTCTTCCTCTCCCACATCGGGTTCGTCTTTGCCCCAAGAGAAGACATAATCTTTCAACATTATAACTCCTAAAATCCGTGCTTCACACGTACGGGGAATTTTATCCCGAATCCTAAGTAGGGATAAGTCAACGCCTAACGCGCGTTGCTGGTTTAGTCTTTTACCGATTGAATAAGACACCAGAATCTAAGTCTGGGGAATTTTATCTCGAATCCTAAGTATGGATAAGTCAAGGCCTAACACGCGTTACCGGTTTAGTCTTTCACCGATTGAAGAAAACACCAGAATTCAAGTATGGAGAATTTTGTCCCGAAGCCTAAGTAGGGATAAGTCAGCGCTTAACACGCGTTACCAGTTAGTCTTTGACCGTAAAAAGGACAAAAGTCCACATATTCGAGATTGTGGCAGGCCGTTATTAATTACGCCAAAATCCGCGCCTTACACGCGCGTGTTTTCGGGAAAAGTTGTTGTTTTCATTGCTTTTGAGATCTGTTACAACTTCAGGCGTTACAACAGAATAAAATGAAAACAAATGATATTACAACTTTAACGAAAATAAACACGAGATCCCGGTTTGGTTCGGTCTCGCTTGCGTGGGTTGTTGGCCTGTGACGGGGATGTTGATATCCGTGGACCGCCGACTCTTCAAGATCCTTTCCGGAAAATCCGGCAGAGTTTCGTCTATCCGCGAAGGGATATGGAAACAGAACTTCGTCGATCCGCGTGAGATCTCAGAAGTTTAAAGCTTATATCTCAGCTAAAACGAGACACTAGCTCTTCTTAGTGTCACCTGCGAAGGGTAACACCAAGGAAAAGAAGAAAGGGTGAATGAAGGGGCTGATGAAGAACTCTCACTCCTCGGTTCGGCAGGGCTTCGCCGCTCTTCTTGAAATTCCGACTCCTTACTCCGGCAGGGCTTCGCCGCTCCTCTCTAAAATTTCAGATCTCAAAGGCTAAAGCTCAAGATCTGAAATTTCTCTCCTAAAACCAAGGCCAAGAGAATGGAGACCCAAGGGGTCTATTTATAGGCCACCAAGGAGGCCCTAGGGGCTGCCCCAAAAAGCATTTGGGCGTGTAAAACGCCTTAGGACACCCTCCAAAAAGCATTTCGCCGTGTAAAACGCCTTAGGACACCCTCCAAAAAGCGTTTGGGCGTGTGAAACGCCTTAGGACACCCTCCAAAAAGCATTTGGGCGTGTGAAACGCCTTAGGACACCCTCCAAAAAGCGTTTGGGCGTGTGAAACGCCTTAGGACACCCTTCAAAAAGCATTTGGGCGTGTGAAACGCCTTAGGACACCCTCCAAAAAGCATTTGGGCGTGTAAAGCGCCTTAGGACACCCCCAAAAAGCATTTCGCCGTAAAAGCACCTCAAGACACCCCTCAAAAAGCGCTTCGGCGTAAAAAAAAGTTGGAGACACCCCTTGGGGTGTCTTGGTTTTGCCAAGACACCCCTCGGGTGTTTCGTCCTAGCCGGGACACCACCGGGTGTTTCGGTTCAGTCCGAACTTGTTCTGCCGTTGTCCTGCCGTTGACTTTTCGTCCGAACTCGGATTTGAGTGATTTCGGATGCGTTGGAATTCTGACGGCGAGCTCTGTAGATCTCACTGGTTGGATTATCAGTGTGATGATCGGGACATGGAGGGCGTTGCTCTTTTTGCAGCGATTGCGGGATTTCCGGTCAGTCCGTATCCTCGTTATTCTGAGATTCTGTTGGCTCACGTAGTCCGTCGGTTCACTTCAGACACTTACCGACTTCATTTGGACTCTTGTGAACTGGGTAGTGACGTTCATCGTCGCTCGTTAACACTGAGCTGTTTGTGGGGACCTATCGGCAATTTTTGACGCCTAAGCAATGAAAACAGCAACTTTCCCGAAAACAAGCTGGCGACCACAGTGGGAGCAGAGAAAGCTCTCTCCCATAAGCTAGCTGAACCGCGGGAAAGAGTACCTCAAGAGGTAAGGCATCCGAAGGCTGATGAGGAACAACGCATTTCTTCAACCATAGAGCAAGATAGCCCGCCAACAGAGACCGAGGCTCGATGGACCTCTGCGCACGGCGGAGGAACGAGCGAAACTTGGTCCCTGCAGGGAAAGCTCCCTCAGCACTGGCAATGGTATAAGAACGAGCCTCGCTTTTCTCCACCAACTCGTTAATGGCAGTGACGGTCAAAATATCTAGCTCACGAACGGGGTCGCTGGAAGCACCCTCTAAGTTCGGGAACAGATAGGTGGCAAACTGCTTCAAACTGATTTTCCTCTTCGTCTTCGCGGGAGGAGAAATCTGGATCAAGGAAGTGTGATAATGACAGGTGAGGTCCCAGAGAGTGTCATACATATCAGGATCATCTTGCTTCAACCGCCACAACTGCTGGTTCGAAGGAAAATACTCCTGGTAAGGGTAATCTCCCATCGGAAGACCGGAAACCTGATGCATTTTATGAAGGGCCAATCCCAACTCTCCGTCACCGGTCAAGAAGGTGTTGCTATCAGGCATGTACGTCTC
This sequence comes from Asparagus kiusianus, assembly GCA_022839385.1. NCBI lineage: Eukaryota > Viridiplantae > Streptophyta > Magnoliopsida > Asparagales > Asparagaceae > Asparagus > Asparagus kiusianus. The sequence goes on along the minus strand of BQKN01064470.1, from coordinate 25,033 downwards.
CAACAACGCCAAGAAGTGGCGACAGCTGACTGGGAGACCATGCATAGTAGCTCGTATAGGCACGTACAGGCCACTACTCTTCAGAATCTTCTCCCAACGGCCCAAGACGTAGCCGGTCAGGCGGGGCCACCATCCCTTGGGTGATGAAGAAGCCCAACCATAGCACCGGTACTCCGGGTGAGGCAACCTTCTTCCAAGAAGAGCCAAGCGGTTCCTCACTGTAGGAGCAGCTGCAAACACCTCGCCCGGGGGTGCGGCGTCAAGACCCATGATCCCGGGTCGTAGGCCACGAACAGCATGATATCCGCCGGAACCAGGGGTCTTTCCATGAGAAACATACCCGCACTGAACCCGCACAGCGTCATCAGTGAGCTTCCAAGACATCCGTCTCTCCACACCCTGTCCCTCCAGATGAGTAAAAGAACAGTGGCGAGGGACGGAAGGAATATATAAAAGGGCACTCTCCTCAAGAGTTAGCCAATGCTCTTCAGCGAGAGTCAATACGTCGGGATCCTCCATATGATCCCCGAACAGGAAATCTGGCTTCTTCAAAGCCTGGGTGGACGAAGCATCCGCGGTAAGAGGAGCATCGGTGATAAGTTGGCGTAAACAGTGACGCCCTCCATCCCGTATCAAGCGACAAGATTCGTCTGAACGATCCCTGTCGAACTGCGGGAGCGGATCAATCGCCTGTCTAACAGAAGGCGAAGAGAATACCTCACGGCTGCAACCGGTAGTCGCATGAGTAGGAAAGCTACCACCGGGAAAATCGACTGCAACAAAGCGGAGGTTCAGAATATCTATCTCATAAAGGCAAAATGAAATTGTTCACGAGATAATTGGTGAAGACGATTTCGAGTGCCCTACACCAGGAGGACGGTATACGCCATCACGTGAATCGCGTGATAACATGCACCGACCTATAAGGTGTAAGGCAACACGAAATCGCCCCAATATACCCGAAGACTTGAATTGGCTAAGCAAAACAAGTCTGAAACCTTAACCCCCGCGGGAGGGGTATCGGTTCTTCCGTCATGACCCGCGAGAGGTCAATCCGGGATACAAGAAAAGTATAAAAATTCTCACCCCCGAAGAAAGAGGTCACTGGGGACGATGTCGTAGGAGCCTCCTCTTCGCTATGCTGGGGACGAGAGTGACCCCCGGAAGGTCGAGATCGACGCGGAGACATCGCAAATCTGCAGTGAAGAGCGGTACATCAGGTACAATATACATACACGAAATATTGAAAAAGGGAAATTAAGCACTTGGACTTGAAATCCTATAAACAAATAGGATTTTGTAGTTAAAGTCTAATTAAACCTACAAATTTCGTGCCCGCGAAACGATAATTGCCGTTTCGCGGTGAATTTTGGTGAAATACCCAAAATACCCCTGTGCTCAAGGCCAAATTCAGGTCAAGGACACGTGTGATGCGGGTTGTGGTCATCATGTTTCATCATTTAACACCCCGATATCCCACATTCTTGGTTAAATTTTGCAAATAAACCCCTTTTGCAGAATTTAGCCAATTTTACATAAAAAAACCCCTCATCAAACTTTTGGTTTAACCCCCACATGCATTTACCAAAAATTCGATCAAGGGTTTGGGGTTTACACTCAGTGGGTTTCAGTCTCGAATTCGTGGCCTTTTTGCAAATAAGTCCCTAAAATTTTTAGTGGGCTGTTTTGCAAATAACCCCCTCAAACAATTCCTTAATCCTCTTGCACAAAGCACCCCCATTTCTTGATGAAACAAACATGAACCCAAGCCTCCCAAATTTCAGTTCATGTTTGCATAAAAGCCCCCAAAATTTCAGCCCTACGAATTTTGCAAATAAGCCCCTATAGTTTCAGCCCTTGCATAAAACCCCCCAAGAACATATTGCATACACAACCCCTATCTATTGCAAGCATAAAAAATGCAATCTTTACAAAAAAATAGGAGGATTGAAGAGGGGATCTTACCCAAATCAAGAGAGACTCCTCCGAGCTCGGAAATGGAAGACGAAACCCTCGTTTGGAAGAGGAGAAAATTCCGGCAAATGGGTACCCACCAAAATCCGAGCTTTCTTGTGATTTGAGGAGTTCTTCAAAGCTTTAATGGAGGAACTTGAGAGGGAGAAGAAGGAGATGAAAACCGAAAAATATAGGGGGGGGAGCTCGGTTTTGGGGGGCTCTCTCTCTTTGAATTTCAAATGAAAAAGGGGGGACCATGCACAAGTGTACAAAAAGACGAAATAGAGGGGGGGACCAACTAAGAAGAGCCAAGCACCCCTTAGGGTGTCTCGGCAAAACCGAGACACCCCAAGGGTGTCTCGGCTTTGCCGAGACACCCCATGGGTGTCTCGGCCATGCCGAGGCACCCCAGGGGTGTTTGCCCGGGTTTTGACTCCCTGCGCGATGTTTTGACCCCCCGGACGGCCATTTCAACCCCCGAACGATTATTCCGATCCCCCGATTGTTTTGTGAAACACCGATTCCTCGCCGATGGTTGAAAATACGGATGAATTCCACAAGACAATGCACGGCAATTTCAAAACCCTAAGGTGAACGCCGGTCAACGCGTAACCTTAGGTCAACGCCGGATAGCGTGTTGCGACAAAAGTCAACACGTGACGACGAAAGTCAACACGTGACGACAAAAAGTCAACCCATGCGGTTCGAAACCCTAAGGTAAACGTCGGTCAACGCGTAACCTTAGGTCAACGCCGGACAGCGCGTTGCGACAAAAGTCAACACGTGACGACGAAAGTCAACACGTGACGACAAAAGTCAACCCAAGCGGTTCCAAAACCCTAAGGTGGACGCCGGCCAACGCGTAACCTTAGGTCAACGCCGGACAGCGTGTTGCGACAAAAGTCAACACGTGACGACGAAAGTCAACACGTGACGACAAAAGTCAACCCAAGCGGTTCCAAAACCCTAAGGTGGACGCCGGCCAACGCGTAACCTTAGGTCAACGCCGGACAGCGTGTTGCGACAAAAGTCAACACGTGACGACGAAAGTCAACACGTGACGACGAAAGTCAACACGTGACGACAAAAAGTCAACCCATGCGGTTCCAAAACCCTAAGGTGGACGCCGGTCAACGCGTAACCTTAGGTCAACGCCGGACAGCGCGTTGCGACAAAAATCAACACGTGGCGACGAAAGTCAACACGTGACGACAAAAGTCAACCCAAGCGGTTCCAAAACCCTAAGGTGGACGCCGGTCAACGCGTAACCTTAGGTCAACGCCGGACAGCGTGTTGCAACAAAAGTCAACGCGTGACGACAAAAAGTCAACCCATGCGGTTCAAAACCCTAAGGTGGACGCCGGTCAACGCGTAACCTTAGGTCAACGTCATTCAGCGCGTTGCAACAAAAAGTCAACCGAAACCCCCAAGTCAACACGATGTGACGGGGATAGCAAGTTCAAAAGTCAACTCAATGACACGAGCCCAACTCAATTCACCAGCTTAGACTCGAGACTCCGACGACGGCCAGGCGATAAACGCGGCGCCGGAACAGCTTCGGTTATTCGACAAAGCACCGGATAAACCAAAGATCGAAGGAGCCAAGAGTTGAAGCGAACCACAGGTCCCTTAAGCCGACTGAAGGTTGGACCAATCATATCCAAAGTATTCCGGGCTCTTCTATAAAAGAAACGAGTCCGAAACACTTTGGAGGGGGTATCTGTAGGCATCGAAAATTGCCAATAGGTCCCCGCACACAGCTCGGTGTTAACGATCGACGATTGAACGTCTCTACCCGGTTCACAAGAGTTCAAACGACGTCGGTGAGCGATTGAAGCCAACCGACGGACTACGTGAGCCGACAGAATGTCAGAATCACGGGGATACGGATTGACCGAAAACCCCGCGATCACCACAATTGGGCCAACGCCCGCCATGTCCCGATCACCACACTGATAATCCAACCGATGGGATCTACAGAACTCCTCGACGGGCTTCCAACACAACCGGAATCAGTCAAATCCAAGTCCGGATAAAGGCACTACAGCGAAGAACACCGCGGAGCGTCTCGGATGACACGAAACACCTCGGGGGTGTCTCAGAAAATCCGAGACACCCCAGGGGTGTCTCGGAAATTCCAAGACACCTTTGGGGTGTCTCGGATTTTTCGAGACACCCAGGGGTGTCCTCTCCCCTTTTGAGCACCCCTACCCCCCTTGGTTTCCTATAAATAGGCCCCTAGGGCCTCCATTCTCTTGGCCTTGGTTTTGGGAGAGAAATTTCTGATCTTGGGATTATCCTCGAGATCTGAAATTTCAAAGAGGAGCGGCGAAGCCCTGCCGGAGCAAGGAGTCTGATTTTTAAAGCAGCGAAGCTCTGCCGGAACGAGGAGTAAGGAGTTCTTCATCAGTCCCCTTCATTCACCCCTTCTTTTCCTTAGTGTTGCTCTTTAGCGGTGACACTAAGAAGAGCTATTATCTCGTTTTAGCCGAGATATATGCTTATAACTTCTAGATCTCACGCGGATCGACGAAGTTCTGTTTCTAAATCCCACGCGGATAGACGAAACTCTGCCGGATTTTACCGGGAAGGATCTGAAGAGTCGGCGGTCCACGGATATCGACATCCCCGTCACAGGCCAACAACCCACGCAAGCGAGACCGCACCAAAACGGGATCTCGTGTTTATTTTCTGAAAAGCTGTAATCCTTTTGTTTTCATTTTATTCTGTTGTAACGCTTGAAGTTGTAACAGATCTCAAAAGCAATGAAAACAGCAACTTTTCCCGAAAACAGCGCGGGGAATTTTATCCCAAATCCTAAGAAGGGATAAGTCAACGCCTAACACGTGTTGTCAGTTTAGTCTTTCACCGATTGAAGAAGACACCAGAATCCAAGTCTGGGGACTTTATGCCGAAACCTAAGTAGGGATAAGTCAGCGCCTAACACGCGTTGTCGGGTAGTCTATTCCCATAAGAAAGATGAAGTCTACGTATTCAATATCGTAGCACTAAGAGAGTTAACTCTCTTAGCATAACGTCACATGCGGAACGGACTTAAACAATCAGCATGCAAGCTCAATTAAAACGGTAATCAGTAAAGGCACGTCAAATCCGTTGAAGGTTGAGGATTTTCCAAAAATACTAAGTCTACATCTGATACACGTTGCTGTTTAGTCTTTTCACAGGAGAAAGACGAAGTCTACATATTCAATATCGTAGCACTAAAAGAGTTAACTCTTTTAGCACAACATTATGTGCAAAACGGATTTAAACAATCTGCATGCTAGCCTGCCTCAAACGGTAGTCAGTAAAGGCTAATCAAACCCGTTTATGGCTGAGAATTTGCTAAAAATTCTATAAATACGAGTCATTGACGCATCAGCTTTATTAGTTGGTCTCGTGACTTGAGCATCCAACAACTTCGGGATAAGATCCATATTTGCAGATGAAACAACTTCAATAGTTGGTCCTGCAACCTAAAATTTTGGACCGCCACGCTCCAATGCCTTAAGAGCTTAAACTGTGTAGACTCCAGCAAACATACGAGTATAAACTGTGTTAACGCCAATCAACACGTTACAACAAAGGTTAACGTCGATCAACGCACTACAGTAAAGGTCGATGCCAGTCAACACATTTGTAATTTCGCTAAAATAAGACAAATGATGATTTCAGGGAGTTTAATCGCATCCAGATATGAAATCCTGACAAAGATGATCAGTTCAAAGTCAACGCAATGACACGAGCTAAATTCAGAAACTTACGCATCAACTTCAGTTCAAGATTTCGACAATGGTCATACGATAAACACAGCGCTGGAAGAACTTCATCTATTCGACAAAACACTGAATAGACTGAAGGCTGAAGAAGTTAAGAATTGAAGCAGTCCACAGGTCCTTCTACGTGATCTCCTCAACAAATACTGAAGAGATTAACAACAAGTCCTGTCTTATCCAAAGTATTCCAGACTTCTTTATAAAAGAATGAGTCTGAAATACTTTGGAGGGGGTATCTGTAGGCGTCTAAAAATACTTATAGGTGTCCGCACACAGATCGAGGTAAAGAGAAGACGATGAACGTCATCATCTGAGTCAAGAAGGATTATCCGATTGGTCGCTGCGCGCATCAATCAGCTCGCGCACATTAATCAACGCACGCACGTCAGTCAACGCGCGCTCGTTAGTCAGCTAGCGCACGTCAATCAACTCGCACGTGTCGGTCAACTAAAAGTGATCGAACGTACTTGTCAAGCGGCTCCAAGTGCCCGCTGCCCTTGTTAGGTAGCTCCAAGTGCCTTGCGGGCTTGTCAGGCAACCCCAAGTGCCCGCCACGTTTATAGGTTAGATCAAAAGTGCCCGACGCGCTTGTCAGTCGGTTCCAAGTGCCGTAAAGAAGCTAACGAGCGCATGAAGCAAGTTAGCAAATCGTACAAGTCAACTGTAGGCTGTCTAAAATCATAATAGATAGCTGATCCTCCATCAAACACCAATAATGGAAGTTACAATCTGACGACTTCCAGAAGACTATAACTTGACGACTTTCACGTAGATCGATGAAGGTTATAATCTGACGACCTTCACAACAACCGATGAAAGCTCTAGTTCAACAACCTTCACAATCAACATCGAGAGTTACAGTCTGACAACTCTTATATTTTTGAGCAGCTAAGGCGAAGATCACTCAACAATAGTCTTTACAACGCTCTACAGAAGAAGTTATAAGTCATTAGCTCCTTCTAAAACGCGGAATTCACCTTCGTGTTTCAGTTCTTGAAACGAAGGCGACCCCCGCGTTTCCAAACCTCAGCAAACAAAACACGGGCGGTCCTCGCATTTTTCAACATCCAGCGGGAGCACAACTCCGCGTCTCCAGTCTAAAACGCTTCACCTTTGCGTTTTTTAATATCCAGTGGGTACCCAACTCTGTGTCTCCAGTCTAAAACGCGGAGTTAGGGTCCTGAAAGCCAACTTGGTAGTTGTTTGACTTATTTAACATGAGCTGAATGGTTCCAAAACCGTTTTTCATGATTTAGGGGCGGTTAAACCCTACTTAGGAGTGATTTAAGGGGTGGTTACACCCCCTTAATCCCCTATAAAAACGAGTAAACTCAACTGAGTTGAGGGCTCCTTTTCGACGGGCGGATTATCTTGGGATCCTTGAACATTTTCGGATCGGAAGAGCAGCAAAGGGCACCTCTTCTTTGATCTTTCCATCCCAGAGGATTGAACCTTCGACTTGGCAGAAGAGAATTGATCCTTGGCTGGCTTTTTGGGAGGGGAATTGCTGGAGCTTTGGAGATAAAAAATAGGAGCTTTCTTCATCCTTTGCTTACAAATCGATTTCGATTAAATCAACTCTTTCATAGAGTTTCAAACTCGTTCAGAGTTCTAAAACTTGCTTTGTAAGTTCTCCACAGCGTCAAATCATGAGGAGGGAATACCGTTCCAGTGAATCAAAACGTTCGGATCGTCAACGGAGAGCAAACTCGACGCGTGCATTCAAGGGAGGCACTCCATCGCTACCGTGAAGAACCCAGACTTAAACAAAGGGGAGAATTCAGATCAATTCTCCTCTCTTTTGTAATCAGAAATCCAAATTGTAATTGAGATTAAGAGAATACAAATCAAATATATTTCTTTCAATTTTTCTTTTTACTAAAAATTTTCCATCAAACATCAACAAGATGATCAAATATGCAAAATGACAGAAAGTACAAGTTCCGAAAAGTCAGGAAAACAACAGGAAATTCAGCAAAAGGCCAAACCCCCGTGCCGAACTGCATCCGTGCGGGTCGGACCGTGCCGACCCGTGGGGGGCGCGGGTCGGACCGCGCCCCCTGCGGGTCAGCAGCGCCCGTTGCGCAGATCCGAGCCCCAAATGCATTTTTGACGGTTTTGAGCGGTTTTCTCAGGATTTAACGGTTCCAGGCTCCCAACTGACTTGATATCATCCACAAACATGGTTAGGCCGTTATTGACTGAAGATATGATCAAATCTATCATTCTTATTCAAAACCCCCAACCGAAGCCTATAAATACGGGCCTAGGGGTTCATTTCACGGGGCGGAGATCAAGAGTGCGAAACGCTGCTGAATTGGAGAGTGGAGCCACGAAATTTACAGCAAGGGTTAGCAGATCTTAGCGAGTTCCTGTGCATAAAGAGTGGAGTTCGAGAGATCTGAGACTCGTACCTTATTCCTCCGGATTTAAGCTTAGTCTTAATCTCGAGAAGAGCCGTAATCTCGCTTGGTCGAGATTATCGCTGTAGCGAATACTTCTTTCGTGAAGTAGGAGTTTTGATTCCATAATCTGTCAACCGGATCTGATCCGCGACGCTCCACGGATATCAACGTCCCCGGCACAGGCGAAGATCCTACGCAAGCAGCGGGTGATAAACGTCTGTTGCGCTGTTTGACAAGAGTTGTACTTTTTGTATTTTTATTGTGTAATGAGATCTTAGAAAAAGATCAACCTTTTCTTGTTTATTTGAGTTTATTGTAACGACCAAAGTTGTAATAGATTCGATGGCAATGAAAACATTAATTTTTGACCCAAACAATTTTCATTGGACACATAAAACGAATTTAAAAAAATAATATACTTAATGTCCCGACTAGAGGTGCACAAAAAATATTTGTATCCGAGGAAATATATGTATCCATATTCATGAATGATATAAATATGATTATTAAAGTCTATAATCAATAGGATATGATAATGGATATAGTTATATAGTGAAATATCTGAATCCGTATTCGAAATATCTAAATATATATCAGTCATACCGCATAATAGTTTCAATCCTTAATGGATTTGATCTTAATTTTGGCAATCAAGTTATCTAATCATAACCCTTTTGATATAATGAAGATATTACTAAACTCTCTTGTATCACATGAACTACATTTGTCTCAATATTATCTAGTTTTCTCATGTCCGTTTTGTATCCGTCTATATATCCGCTTATACATCCGCATGCATATCCGTATCTATATTCATATCCAATTTTAGCAGGTACGAATATCAATTTTCCTTGTCGAGATATGTTCAAATCTGTATCTGTATCCGTGATTGGTAAGCATATATAGATATGATAAGTATCATATCTGAGCTGTATCTAGACCGTATGCCCTCTAAATTTCGACCCATAAGAGAACATTCAATCTGAGGGGGAAAAATGTCACAATATAAAAATACCACTCACAATCCTCTCGTGACAGGTTAGAAATCTTCATATATTTTAAAAAACTTCTCTTATATTTTAGGTCAAAAATAAAAAAATATTTTCTTTTGTTATCTTATTCGGTGTACCAATATGTCTATTATAAAACTACTCGGTGGAACTCGATTATGCAGTCCAGGCATCAATATTCAGGGCCCATTGGCGGCTAGACCCTCTTTTTGTCCGTCCACACCTAACTTTTTAGATGAGAAATCCTTCAATGTCTATTATGAAAAATCATATAAATTAATGAAGAAGAACTTGATACATATTCTAATGTGTAGTTTTTAAACTTAATTATTATAATGGTATTTTAATTGATTCCATTCATATTCACTAATTGTATTTACTAAGAAATGCGTCTCACATGTCTTCTGGATGATTTTCTACGTACTTAGGATTTTTTTGACACTCTTTAGAGAGAGAATTCTTACACGAGGGACTTATGAGCTTGATGACATCAATGGGTAGCAAACTAATTAATAAATAATAATCACCACGCTCTAAGAAAAATTCTATTTAAAGGCCAACATATGGGAGCTAGTCACTCTGCCATTGCTTCTCTTTCTCCCTCAAATGAGTTCTCGTTCCTCTCTCTTCGACTCTTGTGCCTTCATTCTCCTTCTAAATTTTATTACATGTCCTCCTACACAAGTTAATGGGGTGGAGGAAGCTAATCATCATGTTGTCGATGTTCAATCTTTGTTGCCTGAAGATGTATGCATATTATCCAAAGGTTTGCACGCTAATTCTCTATTAACTTTGTGTCTCAGTTTTACTTATCAAGTAATCAAATTCTTAATTAATAGTCATTATACGCATTAAAAGTCTTTTAAAAAGAGAAAAGGTGGTACAAATTAATGAAAGTTAAGCCTTTATATATTTTTGGTTCTTAATTAGTGGTTGTATGTAGTAAGTCTTTTAGATAGTAGAACACATCTTAAATTACCAATTACAATTAATTTCTAAAACAACTATACCACAAAACTCGTGAACTGTAGTTTTTTCTCATTTTTAACAGAAAATGAATCATAATTATACATTAACTAATAAATAATTTTGATTATGAAATTGACTATTTAGTGATTGTCCACAACGAATGGAATCTGAATCTCTTAAACCTACATATTATCTTTGTTCAAAATTGGTTATAAATTGATGAGTAAATTCAATTTTCTTTTGATTCCTTTATTTTTTTTCCCATAATTTCTTCTTCATTTGTTAGATGTGATTACAATCCTAGATAGCTAATAATTTCGTGATATATAAATGTACATCTTTTTTGCCTAAAATTAGAGGCGTAGCCAGGGCAGTCTTGCCATGGGCAGCTGCCCAGTGTAAGAATCTGCCCCACTTCACCTCCCCCTCTCGCCTCCCCTCGCTTCCCTTCTTCTCCGGCCACTTCACCTCCCTCTCCCGCAGATCCAACCTCCTATCCCTCCTCTTCCAGGACCTCCATCCCAACAATCCCCAACCCTCCTCCCTCTCCCGCGCCTCCCTCCTCTCACTCACCGAGCTCCTCTCTCTCTCCTCCGTCGCTTCAAGTCCCTCACCGCCGACCACCTTTATTTTTTGCCCAGGGCAAAAAATATTCTTGGCTACGCCACTGCCTAAAATCATTACGACATCGATATAGCTTCTTGAATAACATAGAGTTAAGGTGCAAATTGCACTGTGTACTGCTTGAAGGCGTAGCTGCAAATTAATTATAAACATTTACCGAGTTAAAGACATCAATTGCAGAATTAGATAAAGTGCAGTATATAAATTCTCTTATATTTAAATAAAAAAATGATATAAATGACAGATTATTTTGTTAATATGGACATAGGTGATGACTAGGTTTAGGCTTTGATGTCCCATGACCATGTGCCTTGAGGCATAGAAAACTTTAGGGGCTTCAATCATTGATCATTAATTAGTTAACAATTGTTTGATGCACAAGGGATTCCATTTGGATTCCATTTCCTTCATTCAATCATTCAGATACCAAACCAATAAACACAGATAGGCAATTCATTAGGTAGAAGCAGCAAACATGAGTAAAACTAGGCAATCCAGTGACGTCATTTGACACTGATGCACGGTGTATAAAGCTCTGTCATTGCCAAATGGGTACTTTTTTTTTCTTTTTTCTTTTTTTTGGTGATTCAATTTCGATTTCCACATTTGCAGAATCCGACCCTACAAAGCTCCAATTAGTCCACCGTCACGGCCCATGCTCTCCCCTCAACCCCAAACTCAAGTTCTCCCACGAACAAATCCTCAATCACGACCAAACCCGAGTCGACTGGCTCCACCGCAAATCCTCATCCAGCGCCTCCACTGCCAGCGCGGCCAGCAGCGGCAGACATAATCGCCCATCCCTCGCCACCGCCAACATCCCAGCCCACACTGGGGACTCCCTCAACACCGGCAACTACATCGTCTCCCTCGGTTTCGGCACCCCCAAAATCACGCAATCCGTCGTGTTCGACACAGGCAGCGACGTGACCTGGATCCAATGCCAACCTTGCGTCTCCGCCTGCTACCAACAACAAGACCCTCTCTTCGACCCCGCCAAATCCTCCACGTACCGCAACATATCTTGCACCTCTCCCTTCTGCTCCGCCCTCGACAGCAGCAGCTGCTCCGCCTCCACGTGCCTCTACGCCGTCCAGTACGGAGACAATTCCTTCACTGTCGGATTCTTCGCACAGGATACGTTATCCTTATCAGCTTCAGAATCCATCTCCAACTTCCGATTCGGCTGTGGCGAGAAGAACAACGGGCTTTTCGGCCAGGCCGCTGGGCTTCTGGGCCTGGGCCGTCAACCAGTTTCGGTAGTAATGCAGACGGCGAGAAAGTTCGGCGGAGTTTTCTCATACTGCCTCCCGTCGAGTGCGACCTCCACCGGGTACCTAAAATTCGGAGGCGCTTCCGTGTCGAATGTGCTGTTTACGCCTATGCTCTCCCAACCTGGAATGCCGACATTTTACTTTCTTGAGCTGATAGCGATATCTGTCAACGGACAAAAGCTCGCCATATCGCCTACATTGTTTTCCAGTGCTGGGACTATTATCGACTCTGGCACGGTCATCACCCGTTTGCCTCCGACAGCGTACTCTGCACTGCGGTCGGCTTTCAAGAAGGCCATGACCCATTATCCGACTGCCCCGGCATTCTCAATCCTCGACACGTGCTATGATCTTAGAAATTACACAACGTTCAAGATACCGAATGTGGAATTGCTGTATCAAGGAGCGACGATGAAATTAGACACGATGGGTATTCTGTACCCGGCGAGTACCACGCAGACTTGCCTAGCTTTTTCGCCCAACGGAGATGATTCCGATATGGTGATCATCGGAAATACTCAGCAGAGAAGGTTCAATGTGGTGTACGATGTCATCAAGAAACGGATTGGGTTTGGGCCTGGTGGTTGTAATTAGTTAATAGTCAGTGATTGGGTGCATGATTAGGTCCTGATTGTTGCCTTAGGGGTGTTTGTTTCTATGAAAGTGAAAAGTGAAAGTGTGAAAGTGAAATGCTTTTGACATCTTTGGTGTTTGTTTATTGAAAGTTATTTTGAAAGTGAAATATCAAAATGGACCCACATAAGATTTAATTCAGGGTTAAGTACCCCTAAAAAAGTGCTAAAGTCAGGTCAACGTGAGAAATATAGGGGCCACCACTAGGGATGGAAACAAATCGAATATGATTGAATACATTTACATTTGAATTTGAATTCCGTTTTCTCTATCGAATTCGAATTCGAATTCAAACTTGTGTCGCATAGGTAAGAGGCGTTCAAATTAGATCTGTTTAATTAAACCATTATTTAACAAATATTCATGAGTACTTGTTATTGTGCTTTTTTTTTTGTCAATGAAAGCTTTTATTCATTAAACTATATGGAAGTTTATGTACATCAAGAACTCAAGAAACTGAGTGATCTATGAAAAAAAATACAAACAATGCCATTTAGCGTATCCGAAATATTCAGCACCTGCAATCAGTGAAACCAAACCTTGTAGTGATTATAAGGAGAGTATCCATTCTTTGCAATCTGTAGGCAAATTGTAATTAAGAATCACTGTCATCAAATCTATTTTGATAGTCTTGATAAGATGCTCAACTTCACAGAACTTTCCCTGAAAAATCCTCCTGTTGCGTTCCATCCAAATAGTGTAAACTGTAGAGGAGAGAGCCATTCTTTTAGCTCTGACCTTGAAACCCTTCCCCCACAAGTTGAAACTAAACCAGGTCATTAGTCGGTTCCAATCACAACTTCTCCATTCAAATTGCATCCAAGCCATGATCTTGTTCCAAATATCTTGAGAAAATTTACAATAAAAAAACAGATGGTTTCTATTCTCAGCTTCTGTTCCTGTGCACAGGACACAGTGGTTTGACTGAATAATCTCCATTTTTAGCAGTTTATCTTGTGTTAACGGCCTATCTTGGACTGCTAACCACGAGATAAAAGAGTGTTTAGGGTAGTTAAGACTCTCCCAAATTGTAGTGCTCCATGGTACCTTATTTGTAGCTGGGGATACTGCATGATAGAGCTCCGACAGTTTAATTTTTGAGTTCCTGGAACATGATTTGATCAAGTTTTCTAAATTCCCAACTCCACCACAGTAATTCACAGCTCTATTTCTAACTTTCAAAAGTTGTTTCCACATCCAAGAATCTCCTCTCTTCATTTCCACTTACCAAATATTCATGTGTTTTAGATACGTACCATGAATCCATTTGATCCAAAGGAGTTCCTTCTTCGTATGTATATCCCATAGAGTCTTCACAGCTGCTGCAAAGTTCCAAATAATAGAAGAGAAGATTCCTAAACCTCCATACTTTTTCCCCATGCAAACTTTTTCCCATGAAACCAGAGGTACTTTAAAAGTTAAATCCTTTTTCCCCCAAAGAAAGTTTCTGCAGAGTTCATCAACTTTCTGGAGCACTTTGACAGGAAGAACATATTGATGTCCAATAGATTTGAATGCCAAGAATGATACTTTTAATTATTTGCACTCTTCCTGCATATGACAGGTTTTTGAGCTTCATACAACTATTAAATTGATTTGTGATTTTGCTGAAGAGAAAACTGCAGTCTTGTAAAGTTAATCTTTTGCACACTAGAGGAACCCCCAGGTATTTGATAGGAAACTTCCCCTCAGTAAACCCCAAGTAATCATGGATTGTATTTTTTACAGTTTCTCAACACCACCATAAAAGATTGCACACTTACTGGGATTGGCATCAAGTCCTGAAACAGCACTAAAGTTTGCAAAACACTGATAAAGCCTTTGAACAGAGCCAATGTCACCTTTGTAGAACATCAATAAATCATCCGCAAAGATCAAATGAGTTATTTTAAGCTTTCCACACTTTGGGTGAAAATTAAAGCTCCTGTCATTCTTCAAAGAGTCAAGACTTCTTGAAAGGTACTCCATACCTAAAATAAACAAACATGGGGAAAGAGGGTCACCTTGCCTAGCTTAATCCTCTTTTGCCCTTGAAGTATCCATGGAGTGAACCATTAAGTGAGATGGAGTATTTAGGGGTAGAGATGTAAGTCATGATTCTGTTGATCAACATTTCTAGGAAACCCAAGCCTTAAAGCATCTCCTCTATGGATTTCCAATTGATAGTATCAAAAGCCTTTCTAATATCAATGTTTATCATGACTCTAGGAGAGATGTGTTTTCTGCCATAGTTTTTAACCAACTCATGAGCTAACAAAATATTGTTTGCAATGTGTCTTCCTTTTACAAAGGCACTTTGGGCTTCACTAATGAGATGCCCCATAACAGATTGAATCCTGTTAGTAAGGATTTTGGATATAATTTTGTAGAGACTATTGCAACAGGAAATTGGCCTGTAATCTGATGGAGAATTTGGACAATGCACCTTAGGGGTAAGAGTGATAGAGGTTGAGTTGATTGCTCCTAACATTTTTCCTGTAATGAAGATATCCTCAACAGCGTGTGTAATCTCATCTCCAATTATTAGCCATGCAGACTTAAAGAAAGATGCACCATAACCATCTAGCCTTGGGGCCTTATTATCTGGCATGGAGAACACAGCACATCTGATTTCCTCTTTGGAGATTGGAGTAGATAAGTTCCTAATTTGATTTTCATTTAAACATGGACCATTTTGAATAATCCTGTGACTAGGAGCTGATGTTATACTAGCCTTTCCCATTAGGTTCTTGTAATAGGAGAGAAGCTCATTGACAATTTCCTTTCCCTGAGTAATTCTTACCCCCAAGATGTTGCAAAGAACCACAACTCTGTTTTGGTGCCTATTTGCTTCGATGGATGAATGGAAATAACCGGTACATCTATCTCCTTTAATGCTTCAATGGATCCTAGCTTTTTGTTGATAGAAAGACAGCTCGCAGTTCAGGAGATAGTTGTAAATAGATAAGTATTCTTTTTCATGACTGATCAAGAGAGGATTGAAAGGATCATCTTGCAGTTTTTTTTGAGTGTCCTCTAAAGCAAACTTAGCCCTTTGAACTTGTCCAAAAATGTTGCCAAAATGTTTCTTGTTCAGTTCCTTCAGTGCCCCCTTTAAAAGCTTGAGCTTGGCAAATACTGAATACATTATGAAACCTGCAATGTTAGTGCTCCATATAGAAATAACAGTTTGCAGGTAATTGCTATGGTTTGTCCACATTTTAAAAAATTTAAAAGACTTTTTCCCTTGTATTTCCTCATCATAGATAGATACAACAGCAGGTGAATGATCTGAAAAATTTGGGGCTAAGAATTCCACATGACTAAAGTTGTATTTGTTGATCCATGAGTCATTCACTAAAGTCCTGTCTAATCTGCACCAGATTCTTGTTTCATGGTCCTGTCTGTTGTTCCAGGTGAAGAAATTGCCCAGGGTTTTAATATGCAAAAGGCTACAATCCTAAATGAAAGAATTAAAGTCCTTTGTGTCTGTATCAGAAAGCATTGATCCTCCAAGTTTTTCATCATTATTTAACATGGAGTTAAAATCTCTACAGAGAATCCATGGCATATTTCCAATAGTTTGATGAATCTGAAGAAGTTCAGTCCATAGAGCTTTCCTAAATTCCAAGTGATTAAAACCATATATAGAAGAAATGATGCAATCAATTCTTCCATCCACAGATTTAACAGAACAAGTTATTTGCTGTAGAGAGAAGTTTGTTATTTGAACATTCAGAATATCAGGATCCCATAGAATTAGTATTCTGGCCTTTTCAGAATTAGAGACATTTGAAGACCAATTCCAATTGATAGCAATCTTCTTAGCAATAGCAGGGATTTTAGTATCCTTGATTTTTGCTTCTAAGAGAGCAATGAAAGAGAGGTGATTGTGGAAAATATGTTGCTTGACCAAGTGCTGTTTAGGGGATTTGTTCAGTCCCCTAATATTCCAAAAAGACCAATTCATTTACTGTTTTTTCCTCTATCTATTGTAGAGGGATCAAGCTCACTCATTATTGCAACCAAAGGAGAGAAAGGATTGATAGGACTTTTTTTTATTTTCCCCCTTTTGTACATGCATCCAAGGATTTTCTTGAGGAGAATTTCTAGCAATTCCTCCAGAATTTGCTGGCAAAGTGTGCACATTTAAACCATCAGAAGATTCACTAGTATTCAATTTACTCCCTTCTTCAGTTAGTTTGTCAATATGTAAAAGTTGTTGTGCATGAGAATGAATGTTCTGTACTGGGAGCTGAACATGCATAGGAGTAGATTTTTGAGGACCCTTGGCTTGCTGACTCTTGGTCTGTTGTGCTAGCATAGACTGCATATGAGATGCATTCACAGACTGATTTTGATCAGGAACTACATGAGATACATCCATAGTGGCTTGAACATGCACAACGGGATGTGCAGGAGGCTTATTTTTTAAAACATGCACAGGATTTCCAGACTGGACTTGCTTTGGAACCCATCTCTGAATTCTGACTTGCTTCCTACACAACTTTGTATCATGACCAATTTGATTGCAAAGATCACACCAACTAGGCTTTAGCTCATAGTATACCATTTGCTTTATCACTTTTCCATTTGGCCCTTGAATAGAAATAAAGTCAGGAATTGTGATGGCATTTTGACTTCAACTTGGACCCTAGCATAAGCAAGTCTCTGCCTGTTAGCCGTGAGTTTGTCAGTGGCAACTGGCCTTCTCTCCATTCTTTTTCTTCAAAAATCACAGAATCTTTTGATTCTGGTGGAATAAAATCTAATTCCATGCTGGTCCCTGCTTTTCTATTATCAGCAAATAAGCTAATCTAACTCTTCTTTTTTTCATCTTTGTCCAAAGTAGTATTAGAAGAGGGAGCATTGATATTCCCAATTTTAGAAATGTTATCAGAATCAAAAAGACCTGCCTGAATCTTAATAGGATCTAAATCTAAAGTAGGTTTCCTAATTTTAGAAATGTTATCAGAATCAAAAAGACCTACTTGAATCTTAACAGGATCCAAAGCAACAGTGATGGACTCTGAAGCAGGATTCAAATGATCTAAACCATTCAGATCAGAGTCTAGATCATTTGAATTCTTAGGAGAAAGGCGTTGATCAAAAGATTCAATCTCTAAAACCTCATCATCAGCCCAAGAAGAACTAGAACAGCTCACATCATTGCAAGAAATGGAAGACTTACAAATGCGACGAGATTGGAATCCAGTTTCCTATGGCTTAGGATCAACAAGAAATCTTGTAGATCTAAGAATCTCATCCATCGTTTTCTTCTTTTTTTCACCTCGAGGACCCGTTGACCCTATGATTCTAGGATCAGAATCTTCATCTTCCTCAACAAGATCAGCATCAGAACGCATCTCAGTAGATTTTGATGCTCGTAATCCAACATTGAAGATCAATTTAGCAGTATTTTTCCTTTTTTTTCGCCATTGAGAACAAGGCGGGGGTGCAAGTTAGCATAGGATATTTCGCCCGCTAACGTGCACCAAGGAATAACCGCCAAATTTTAGTTTCTTGTTAGCGTGCTTAGTTGAGGCATTTGCTTCTTTAACTTGAGGTCATGAGTTCAAATCTTGTGTCAAATATTCATGAATACTTGGTAGTGTGTTTGGTTGAGGCATTTGCCTCTTTAAGTTGAGGTCATGAGTTCAAATCTTATGTTGGTAAATTATTTGTTCTGTTTGTTTTATACATTTTGCTAACTAGATGATGATTACTATGATATGCCACAACTAAAGTTATTAAATTTATACATTTATTACTTGTTAATTTATATAGTTATCAATAGTATTAGTAATATTTATAATGGTCTATAAGATAGAAAGTTATTTTGATACAATTATGTAGAAGTAAAACGACATGTCATTATATATATCAATCTATATAAATTCATTTTCTAGCAAAGTTATTTTAGGACCTTAAGAATATGATCTTAATTAAAATTAGACTAAGAATTTATTTCTTATAGATATTTTTTTATGATATATGTTGGGATGATGAATATATAAAGTGTAACTTTAAAGGATAAATAGTAAATGATAAATTAAATTTAGAGGAATAAAACTTAAATCATTAAGGAATATTTAATAATCAACCAAATCGAATATATTTCAAGTTAAATTCTATTCGTTTACTAACCGAATACTAAAAATTATTCATTTACTATTAAATGAACTATCAAATCGAATATGATCGAATATCTGGACAAATAAGAACTGAATAGTTTATTAATTATTTGGTTTATTTTAACCCTTAACCGCCACCGATTGAAACCGATTAAAATAATCTCTTTGTTGATATATTTTTCCTTTTTTTATCTACGATGCTAATCTATGCACACATTTTTAACTTGGTTAGTTTTTATTCTCTCTCATCCTCCTTCTGACAATTCCGCAGCGACATATCAGGTTTTATTGATTTTTAAATCTGCTGATCATTTTTTGGGGGTGTTTATAAGATTTCCGCCCTTTTGGGGTAGAAGATTTATTTATTGAGAAGCAAGTTTCTATCTTTCTAATTCCTCATGTGAATCTTTGAGACTCTACTTTTAAATATTTCAAATATATTAGTCAATTTGAAAGGCTAAATACCCATATTGGTATTTTAATTCCACCCCAATTTTCAACAAGGTATTTTAAATAGGCAAACCCGCTTTAAGACATTTTAATTGATCCAACTAACCAATAAGGTATTTTAAATAGGCAAGTTTCTCGTAGGCGGGTAAATTTTCGGCGAGATCTTGTTACGTGCATGGCACATGATGTCTCAAAACTCGTTTTTAGCAGCGGCGACAGCAACAATCTCGTCATATTCAGCCGATTCGATGGGGTTAGCGATCTCAGGCGGCGTCATAACCATTATTTTATCCTACTTTGGGCTGAATATGACGAGATTGTTGCCGTCGTTGCTGCTAAAAATGAGTTTTGAGACATCACATGCCATGCACGTGATAAGATCTCGTCGGAAATTTGCCCGCCGACGAGAAAACATGCCTTATTGATTAGTTGGATCAATTAAAATATCTTAAAGCGGATTTGCCTATTTAAAATACCTTGTTGGATATTAGGGTGGAATTAAAATACCAATATGGGTATTTATCCCTATTTGAAAGTTTAAAACAAATTTAAATAAATAAATGGTTGCCAATTATCTTTATTTTTACACTTACAACAATAGTTTACTTCTACAAATAAACAAACATTATATTTGACTCATGTGTTGATGAGATGTCGAAGTTGTTAGGTCTCATATTTATGAGTCTACTATCTAATCTAGTTTTATGATTAACAAACAATTCCTAATAACGTTTGTCGAGTGTTTGCACTTGGTTTGTTAGGTAATCTACACAAATATCCAAATTGAAAGTTGGATGGAATTGTGCCTACACGATGATATTCAAAGGAGGCTGGCGAAATTTGGAATAAAGTGATGATGAATTCAAGTATAATATAAGATCAAGCTTCATCCGCAATCAAGATGAGCTTAATTGAAGATCAAGCTTGGGTATATTGTTTATAGTGTTTGTAGTATAGGTTTATACTTTGTGTGTTAATACTTAGAGCTCAAACCATACATACACACAATTTCTTGGCTTATCCGTTTTTCGATTTATCCACAACTACAAGTTTTTTCCATATAAGTATTAAAAAATAGATACATCTATATACATCTATTTATGTGGATAAATTGTTTTTGGTTTAGCTATACATATATGAAACAATAGATATTTTCACATACATTCTCATATGTTTCATATTTATCATGTGTTATCGTTTTTAGGAAAATAACTTGTTTATGGATAAAAGACTTGTTTATAACTATCAAACATCTTTTAAAAAGTCCATTTATTCATTTAAAAGATGTTTCAAACGAGTTTGAAGTCATTTTGTCAAAATCATATGTTTTCGAGATTTCATATTTTGCAAAATAATAAGTTTTCATAAATGGAAAATGCAATTTAAAAAATTCTTTTTAAAACATGTTTATTTTCATGTTTATTAATATTTTCTTGAAAGCACCCTAATGCCACTAGGAAAGAACCCTAGAGGGGGGTGAATAGGGTTTATGCTAATCTAATCCGATTTATGCCAAATTAAAAACTTATTAACAAATATCCTAGCAAATAAGATATGAACAATATATGTGTAAGGATATACAAATTAACACAATGGTAAAATAAACAATAAACAAACAAGAGTGATAGCGCACAATAAACAATGTAAACACACAATATGATCACGGAGTTCGGACCTTCCGTCCTACGTCTCCGCTCCCCACTCCCGAGGAGAAATCCACTATCACATCGGGTTTTCAACGATCACCCGAAAATGTTTACACCACAGAATATCAGTTTTCAACGCTCACCGATCAACGTCCACAATCTCACAATATAACTACACTAACTTCCACCTCAAGTGTTGGTCTCTAGCCCGTGTCTTCCTCAAGTGTTAGGAATTACAACCTCTCTGTAGGCATTACCACTTACCCCACTCCTCTTGGGACGACCCCGTCTCTCACCACACACTCCTCTTGGTGTACTAGTGTATTACAAAGTGATCTACACAATTAGGCTCACAATACAACAAATGATTGTTCTCTATTTGGATAGAACACAATTAAGCACAACTCAAAGTTACAATCTCTCACAACCCCAATTATACTATGTATGAAAATACTAAAAGCTCAAGTGGGTGTGTGTAATAATAAGATTCAACAAATCAAAACTAAACTCAAATAAATTCTAGCTTATGAAAATGAAAATCAAACATATAAAATAGCTAGATTGAGTTTAGAAGAACTTCTCTATATGATAACAAGAGAAAGGGAGAAGAGTTGAATGCTCAAACACTAATGGATGATCTCATCTAGCTCTTGTGAAATTATCTTCAAAAACTGAAACTCGAAAATGCTTAAAAGCTTCTTAAACAAACTCAAACCAAAACTTAAACCCTTGTTAAAACACTCTTAATCTTGTTTAAAATATTTCTTTTTGTTACCTCAGAAGTATGAGGGCATGAGGTATATATAGGCTCATGAAACAACCACTACTAGATAATGAGGCATCCTAGACGAAAAATTCCGTCTAGGATACCTAGAATTCCGTCTAGAATGCGTATTCTAGACGGAATTCCGTCTAGAATACGCGTCTAGTATGTTTTCGTCTAGGATGTAGTATTCTAGACGGAAATTCCGTCTAGAATACATTTTAGACAGATTATTCTAGACGGAATTAAAAACCGTCTAGAATACATCCTAGACGGATTATTCTAGACGGAATTTCCGTCTAGAATACAACATCATAGACGAAAAAAATTTTCGTCTAGGATGAGTATCCTAGACCGAAATTTCCGTCTAGGATAGTCATCCTAGAC
Source organism: Asparagus kiusianus (assembly GCA_022839385.1). Classification (NCBI taxonomy): domain Eukaryota; kingdom Viridiplantae; phylum Streptophyta; class Magnoliopsida; order Asparagales; family Asparagaceae; genus Asparagus; species Asparagus kiusianus. The sequence continues at coordinate 3,027 of BQKN01064470.1, read as the reverse complement.
GAAATTTCCGTCTAGGATGTTTTTTAATTTTTTTAATTTTTTTTCAAAAAAACAAGTATCCTAGACGGAATTTAAGCATTAATTCCGTCTAGGATGCTATGCTACAATATTTTTTTTTGCAGAATCCACTTTGATTGCATGCACACAATATTGAATAACAAAAAATTATATTTATATCCAACATAATATAATTATATTCCAATATCAAATCCCATTATATTCAAATAATACATTTACCAAAATAGTAGAGATACATAAATTGTTTACAAACTTTTACATAAATTATTTACAATGGCTATGATACTACAGAAGCTTCTTCAACTCCTTTCCTATACATTTACTCAATCCCTCTTCTTCTCCTTCTTCACCTTCTTCCTCATCATCCTGAGTGTAACATAAGGACACAAGCAATGCATCAATATATGTACAAATTGATCAATATATATACAAACTGATCCATAAGGACACAAGCAATGCATATATATAAAAGAGATACCAATAGTTGAAGACTAATTAGAACAAGCAAAAACCACTAAACCAAGTACTATAGATATATAAATTATTTCTAGGAAGTAGCCAATTTTTAGATATGTGTGGGTTCACTTGATAGAAGCATATACTACTCCTCTTTGCTGTCATTTTTCTTTGAGGTAACTCTAGCTACTGTTCCCAAAACTGCCTAGAAAAATATAAACAAAAAGAAAAAGAAGAATCATTAATTTACCAAGGCTAGTACTTTTAACAGAACAGAGAAAACTCGTAATTAAACATACTTTAGTGGCAGTAGTACTAGGATGGGCAAGTTTGTGGAAGGTGCTTGCTCAGAATTTCAACTAAACAAACAAAAAAGAAAGCAAGACGCTAGATCAACGTGGGAATAAAACTATGATCTGTATTAAAAAGAAAATACTATTGGATGGAATATACTGTGATATTTTAGAAAACAAGCTACTCATCAAATTGTTCCTTTGACTATAACTGTGATGATAAATGCCTAAAATTGAGGTTCAAGTGAATCTTTGTGATGACATTTATGTTTAGGACTACAAGAGCCACACAGCCCAATGAAATTGTTCATAATAAGTTCATCATAAAAGTTTACCTGTCTCTCAGGTTGTCTTGTTCGTGCCTCTTCTTCAGCAGCCCTTTCCTCTGCAAGTTGAAGCTGAGAAGGTGCAAATCAACATGAATGAAAAAAAAGTAAAAAAGATTTAGTACCAATAAAGGTGATTTGGATATTGCTTTATCTCACCTTTTCAGTAGTAGTTTCATTTTCAATACGTTGCTCATCAACCTACATTTAAATGACTAATCATGTCAACAGATGTCAAGAAATGTAAAAGAGTCAGATAGAAACAGACAAGTTGTTCTATGGAAGAAAAACCAATAAAGAAAGCAACGGAAATGTAGATAGAAAGAATGAAAACGATAAAGAACAAAATCATACAATACCCTCTCCAAGATTTATTATCCAGTTACCTCATCCTAACAAGCAGAAGAAGGTCGCATGCTGCTGGTTTCTCTCATATTCAAACTCCCCAAATCAACAGACACCCTAAACATAAGATATATGCATGTTATCTCCTCATTATGTGATATGAACAAGAATGATAGAAAGCATTTCATGAGAGACCATATTAGGAGGATGATAATATACCAAATAAATTTTAAATGATATTTAAATGAAGAACCACCCTCACGACCAAACTCCCACTAACAAAATTCACACCATATTCTTGGGCTTGCCGGATAGAACTAACAGTTTGTTTAGGTTTTATCAGACTAATATTATGATTGTTGATTGATAATTTCAGTTGGTGCTAGCAAGCAGACAACCATGTTATCAAACTTAGCAATTTCACAACAATCCATTTTCAGGCCACTGTCTTTTTAGAACCTAGTTTGCTTCAAGATGTTTTTTCTACAACTATATTATTGTCTGTTCTGTTCCCAGAATGCTTTCTATCAACTATTAAATTTTAAGTTTTCACTAACAGAACTTCTAATAGAACCAGAAACAGGTCAGTTAGATGCGCATAACATGTCATTGCTACAATATAGAAAAAGCTATGCAAGCTTCATGTGCTCAACTTCTATATCCATATTCAACCTCATTTTTTATTGTTCAACCTATTGGTTTGCCACAAAAATTATCGATGCCACATCAGCACAGACGAGAAAGTACAAGCCAGAACTTGGCAATAGATCACAAGAAAATGAAAGGAGAATAAGACATTATAATTACCGTTCAGTTTTCACAATTTAGTTAAAAAAACTAAATACAGACTCATTAAATGCTAAGACCTATACATCTCATATTTATATGAGTCTAGATCACCAATAGCAATAATATGTCACAAAATTTAGGAGATAACCTTTCAAACAATTTACGAACTAATCTTAACAATTACACAGACAATGTAGATGGCTTAATGACACATAGATATGAAGTAAAAAGACCAACCTTTTGTCTCTTCGACTAACAACAGGGGAGTCTGTTCTCAGTGAAGCAACAACAGGTTTTTGTGATGACTTAATCGATGGTATCAGTGCAGGGCCATTCCTCTGTAAAAGAAATCAAAACCAAAATTTTCCCAACGGATATCTAATCTTCGGTTAGCAGTAGTTGGAACAACGAATGCATTAAACATCATGTAGAGTTCCTTCCAACTTTTGAGCCGCTACAACTCCTCTATTTTTAGCCTATTTAGTTTCCGCAACTAATATCGGTATCTTAACAACATCAAACCAAACATGTATACTGAAATTTGAAGTAGATGGAACAATATGGGGCTCTAACTACTACTATCCAAACGCAAAGAGTTAAGAGTTTCATTACATTTTTTTTTTTTTGAGAGAAAGGATGGATTATCAAAAAGATAATCCAGCCAGCTAAATTAACAAAAAAAGGTTGTTACATAAGAAAAATATACACCCCCAACCAAGAGTGTATATTAACGTTTAAAGTCGAGATTACATAACAAAAAAAACCAAACACATCACTGCACATCCCCAAAGGTCTCTCCC
>BQKN01064469.1:75408-96687 GCA_022839385.1 Asparagus kiusianus | reverse complement strand
ATGTACTTTGAGGCATGTTGAGATCTCCAGATCTTTTTATTCCATTTCAGACTTTAACTATGTATTTCAGCTTATTTGATTGATGAGATGTTTTAATTTGAGTCCTATCATTTCATCAAGCATTTGTTGTAAAAATCTTTTACTTGCTTTGTACTACACCTGTTGTTGATTCCACTAGAGAGATAGAAATTGTGATGGTGAAACATGTTATTGCACGGTGTGGTGCATGGCAGGTTTGACATTCCTGGTTTCACCTCGGACTGCAGCCTTGTGTGAACCCAGGGGCATCACAGTTGGTATCAGAGCTCTAGTTCCAGTATCCCTAGGATCATCCTGTGTCGAGTCGTGGAGCTAGATTAGAGTTTCTTAGGATTCATGTGTAGAGTCCGCTAAGGATTTCCTAGTATGAGTGAGGACGATATATGCGTATATCTCAAAATTTTGAGAATTTTTTTTATGAGAACTATTTTTGTTTAAGGTATATGCGTGAATACTATACGATGTGAAAATCATATTGTGATGAACTATGTATATACGTCTACTTTGACTCATGAACCTTATTTTTCTTATGATCATAGAGATGGCAGGACGTGGGAGACCCCGCACTTGAAGGGCCGCTCAGGCAGAGCCCCAGCAGGCCCCACCTGAGCCCCAGCAGGCCCCACCTGAGCCGCAGCAGGCTCCACTCGAGTAGGAGCACGCACCACCAGAGCGGCAGCAGGCCCCTCAGTATTTGGTGGATATCATGGCTCCTCTTATTGCCAGGATGACAGCCATTGAGGAGTTGGTAACGACTCACATAGCACCACGGACACCACCACCACCGGTAGCTCAGTAGCAGGGGATACCAGCCATCCCGATTAGAGAGAGAGACCCAGAGGTAGCACCTGCAGCTATTCCACTAGCAGTACCAGATAGAGCCACGGAGTAGGAAGCTTAGCTCCGTATGGTAGAGAGGTATCAGAAGATGAGGGCACCAGAGTTCCAGGGGTCACCAGACCCTCTTGCAGCACACAAGTGGAAGGAGGATGTAGGCAATATACTTGACATACTCAGTGTAGATTCGGTTCAGAAGCAGAGATTGGCATCCTACAGTCTGAAGGGAGATGCCGGGAGATGGTACCGGCTACAGTTTACTCCAGAGCAGAGGATGACCCTCACATGGGAGGATTTCGTCTACTTCTTTGATGGGCAGTACATTTCTTCTGCAGCACGGACTGGGAAGGAGCTTGAGTTGTCCCGGATGACTCAGGGGGACATGACAGTGGCGGATTATGAGAGCTGATTTATGGAGTTGCTGCATTTCACGGGTATGTGGCAGACAGGAGAGCATCAAGCTCAGATGTTCTTAGCAGGGCTACACCCTAATCTCCGCCGGTACCTTGTCTTGAGGAGGTTCTATTCAGTTCGGAAGGTAGCTGAGGCCGCCACTTCACAGGAGATTAAGACTACTATGTTCCTGAAGGACAAGGAAGGGAAGGCCAAGGCAGGACAGAGTGGGGACAAGGGTAAGAACAAGAGATCTTTATCCGGGCATCAGCATCAGCAGTAGCAGGGCCCTCATAAGAAGGGACCCCAGCAGGATCAGAGAGCGCATCAGCAGCGCAAGTTCCAGGGATCTTGTTTCAACTGCCACAAGGTCGGGCACAAGGCATCAGAGTGTCGTAGTGCACCAGCAGGAGCTCAGCAGGGCAGGGGCCCGAACCAACAACAGCAGCGACCACAGGGCAGAGGTCAGGATCAGCAGAACAGGCTTGAGGCACCGCCAGTGATGCAGAGGGCAGAGGGGCAGGTTCGAGCAGTTCAGGAGGCTCCCCAGGGGCAGATTGTCCCATATTCTCCAGCATTAGCAGTAGAGTAGTCTTCAGCCACAGGCAGAGTATATGCAGTGATTCCCCGTGATCACGGTGCTAGCGGAGCAGTTGTGGAGGGTACGTTCCTTGTGAATTCCTTTCCCGCCCGTATTCTTTTCGATTCGGGAGCTTCGCATTCTTTCATCTCGCATGGATTTATGGCTAGACTCCAGCTTGTAGCTCAGCCTTTAGACACCCCTCTATCAGGCTCTACCCCTTTAGGTGAGGTATCGCTTCTGGAGAGCGTTTGTAGGAGGTGTACCGTCAGTTTAGACGAGTCGGAGTTCCTAGTCGATTTGATAGTTTTGCATATGTTCGAGTTTGATGTCATTCTTGGTATGGATTGGCTGTCGTCCTACCATATTAGTATTGACTGTTTTACGAAGACAGTCAGATTGCGAGCATCCGATGGGTCTGAGATGATTGTGTCCACTTCTTAGGGCAATCGCTTTGCGGAGTCATTTCTGGCGTTCATCGACGAGGTGATGCTGCGGGGTCAGAGTTCTGATTTGTTTGGGACTCGAGTTGTGTCGGATTATCAGGATGTCTTTCAGGACATACCTGGGGTACCTCCTATGAGAGAGGTTGAGTTTTGTATTGAGTTGCAGCCGGGTACAGCCCCGATATCTCGCGCACCCTACCGCATGGCGCCAGCTGAGATGAGAGAGATTCAGACCCAGTTGGACGAGTTGTTAGATCAGGGTTTTATTCGTCAGAGTCATTCTCCGTGGGGCGTGCCAGTCCTCTTCGTGAAGAAGAAGGACGGCAGCATGAGATTATGTATAGATTATCGGGAGTTGAACAAGGTCACTATCCGGAATAGGTACCCACTGCCTAGGATTAATGACTTGTTCGACCAGTTATAGGGAGCGCGATTTTTCTCGAAGATTGATCTTCGTTCTGGTTATCATCAGTTGTGGGTTCGGGAGATGGATATCCCCAAGACCGCTTTCCTCACGCGCTATGGATCTTTCGAGTTCTTGGTCATGCCATTTGGGTTGACCAATGCACCCACGGTATTCATGGACTTGATGAACCGGGTTTTTTGTCCATTCTTAGATCAGTTCGTGATTGTTTTCATCGACGACATCCTCATTTATTTAAGATCGGAGGCCGATCATGAGCAGCACCTCCGTTTAGCTTTGCAGACCGTACGGGAGCACCAGTTAAATGCCAAGTTCAGCAAGTACGAGTTTTGGCTTTCAGAAGTCAAATTTCTCGGTCACATCATCAGCAGAGAGGGCATATCAGTAGACCCAGCTAAGGTTACAGCAGTGCTTGATTGGGATCCATCAAAGATAGTGACAGAGATTCGTAGCTTTTTAGGATTAGCAGGCTACTACAGGAAGTTCATCCAGGACTTCTCGAAGATTTCGACACCACTTACACGCCTTACGAAGAAGGGTGTACAGTTTATTTGGAGCACAGAGTGTCAGAAGGCCTTTGATACCTTGAAGACTAAGTTGACCTCAGCACCAGTTTTAACTATTCCGAGCAGCGACAGGACATTCATCGTCTACACAGATGCATCATTGGTAGGATTAGGAGGCGTCCTTATGCAGACTCAGAGAGTAGTAGCTTATATCTCACGGCAGTTGAGAGTGCATGAGAAGAACTATCCCACTCATGACTTAGAGCTAGCAGCAGTGGTATTTGCTCTGAAGTCATGGAGGTACTACTTGTATGGAGTGCAGTTTGAGCTGTTCACAGACCACCAGAGTTTGAAATATCTTTTCTCTCAGAAGGAACTCAACCAGAGGCAGCGGAGGTGGATTGAGCTTATCAAGGACTACGAGTTCGCGATTCAGTATCATCCGAAGAAGGCGAACGTCGTAGCAGATGCTTTGAGTAGGAAACGTCGAAATCAGATTGCGGCTTTGAGGTGCTCATTGCACCGAGACCTTCTCACTCTTAGCTAGTTTGATTTTAGACCTGAGTTGGGTGGCACTAGTATATTTTTGGGAGCTATATCAGTGCAACCAACTTGGAGTGGCAGAGTTGTTAGAGCTCAGTTGGAGGATTTTTGGATTCAAATCCGTAAGGAGGAGATTTCCATAGAGCCTAAGGCCGATTGGACCATTGGAGCAGATGGAGGTCTTCGAATGTAGGGTAGATTGGTTATGCCAGCCAGTGCAGAGCTGAAGAGGGAGTTGTTTGATGAGGCACACCGTACTCGGTACACAGTACATCCAGGGACCAAAAAGATGTACAAGGACCTGAAGAGGCACTTTTGGTGGAGTGGTATGCGCAAGGAGATTGCAGAGTATGTGGCGAAGTGTTTTACCTGCCAGCAGGTAAAGGCGGAGCACCAGAGACCAGCAGGCATATTTCAGCCGTTGCCTATCCCAGAATGGAAGTGGGCAGACATTTCTATGGACTTTATTGTAGGGTTACCTAAGTCGAAGAAGGGGAATGATTCGGTTTGGGTGATAGTGGACCGGTTGACGAAGTCAGCACATTTTATCCCAGTAAGAACTACTTATTCAGCTGAGGCGTATGCGAGGATCTTCATTCGGGAGATAGTTCGATTGCACGGGATTCCAGATACGATTATGTCGGATCGAGGATCGGTTTTCACCTCGCATTTTTGGAGGAGTTTTCAGGACTCATTTGGCAACAAGCTATCTTATAGCAGTGTATTCCACCCACAGACAGATGGACAGACGGAGAGGGTGAACCAAGTGTTGGAGGACATGTTGCGAGCATGTGTCATTGACTTCCAAGATAGCTGGGAGGATCATATTCCACTGATAGAGTTCGCTTATAACAACAGTTATCAAGCGACGATCGGTATGGCTCCGTATGAGGTACTGTACGGGAGACCCTACAGATCACCGATATGTTGGGCAGAGCCGGAGGATAGTTTGATGCTTGGACCAGATCTTGTGAGGCAAACTACCGAGAAGGTAGCACTGATCAGGGAGCAGATTCTAACCGCTCAGAGTCGGCAGAAGAGTTATGCAGATAAGAGGCGAAGACCCCTAGAGTTTCAGATTGGGGATTTGGTTATGCTGAAGGTATCGCCTATGAAAGGCGTACAGCGATTCGGGAGGCGAGGAAAGCTTGCACCGAGATATATTGGACCTTTCCGGATTTTGGAGCGCAATGGAGCTGTGTCATACAGACTAGATTTTCTAGCTTCTATGTCTAGTATACACAATGTATTCCATATTTCTATGCTCAAGAAGCACTTGCATGATGAGGATCGGTAGCGAGTGTTGGATGCACCGGAGATTGAGCTTCGGGATGACTTGTCGACTATTGAGATTCCAGTGTCCATACTTGCTAGAGAAGACAAGAGACTAAGAAACAAGGTGATTCCATTGGTGAAAGTTCAATGGAACCGAAGTGGAGTTGAGGAAGTTTCTTGGGAGCGTGAGGAGGACATGCGACGCGACTACCCACACTTGTTCGAGCAGGTAAAACTAATTAAAGTATTTATGATATGTCTTCTTGCTTGAATATTTATCTCTATATTGATACTTATATTTAACACTAGAATGAGGGTATTTTTACTTAATTCTTAATCTTTCGGAACACATAGTATATACATAGGGGGTTCCTTGTTTGGATTTATTGCCCGACGTACTAGTTCCGTTAGATTAGGGGAAAGGTAAGAATATTATCATTTTAGATCGTTAAGTATGAATATCGCTATGTGCTAACTAGCATTCAGTATTGCGAAATGTGTATGTGTGCGGGTTGGATTAGACCCTTATCATGCTTTTCAAGTATCTTTATGAGTTAGATATGATTTCCTGAATTTCAAGGACGAAATTCTTTTAAGGGGGGAAGAATGTAAGACCCTGTTGATTTTGATAATTCATACATGTGAATATAAGTGAAACACAATATTTAATATATGATAAAATATCTTCATAGCATGGTTGTACATGAAAACAAGTATTTTGAGCTTATGAGGATGTGGATATGCCTCAGGTATGAGGGTGAGTTACAAATTTGCATCGTGTGCAACAGAAATCGAAGAAATGTAGTTTTTAGTCTATGAGTCGACCCATGATATGTCATGAGTCGACTCATCATGTTGAGTCAACCCATGACTATCACGAGTCGACTCACGAAATCGAGTCCTGTTACCATTTAGTTTCTGCTGAGTCGACTCATGAATTATGAGTCGACCCATGACCCATGAGTCGACCCATAGTATACCATGAGTCGACTCATCGTGGATTTTTGGCTTTTCTCAGTTCGGGTCTGTTGGGTTTCGAGTCGGGTTTTATCTACTCATATATATTTCCCTCTACCCGAAAACACTCTTTTTCATCAGCAAACCCTAGAGAAACCCTTGCCTCCTCTCCCCTCTAAACCCTAGCTCATTTTTGGGTATTCTTAGGCGATTTTTGGGGATTTTCAGCGGCTTTTTGTGGATTGCAGCGAAGGGGACTGTTCATCATCACTTTTGAGGCGAGTAACATCTCGCCCAATCCTTCTCCCATGCTTTTAACAATTTATAAATGTTTTTCTTGAGTTTTATTGAGCCTAAGACTTATTTTCAGGTATAAATCAATGTTCTTATTAGGGTGAATGCTAGAAATCATGTGTTTCAGATTTAAATCCTCACCAACGATGTTTTTGAAGAAAACACATATCTGGAAATATTTTTAAGAATAACAAATATGAGTTTTTATTTTGATTAAATGTTTTCACTCATGTTTAGGAGTTAAAAGTTAGGTCTAGCAATGCTAATGTTCATTGCTCATGCTATATATGAATTTATCTCTGCCTTGTAGTCTAGAATTGATAGTTATGGAGGTAGAGATCAGTATAGAGGGAGTATAGAACGAGATGGTTGAGCTGCCATTGTGAAATATCCAGTTTGCAGCCCGTGAGTCGACTCATGACTCATCATGAGTCGACTCATCAGGTTGAGTCGACCCATGACTGTCATAGGTCGACTCACGGAGTTAATTCCTGTTTTTCATAAGTGTCTGCTGAGTCGCCTCATAGCTGATCATAAGTCGACCCATCGGAGTTTTTCCTATTTGTTTGTATTTCTGCTTGATCACCTACTGTGCTTATACTTTCAAACAGTGTTCATATATGATCGAGGATCTTGTAGAGCTTTTGCTGAACATGAGAATGTTGCCTTGTTTACAGGGTATTAAATTACAGTATTTATGATTTTATCTACACATATGAGATGATTTTTTTAACACAAGCTTAGATTCGTACAGCGAGGCATGTACAAGAGTAGAACATGTATACCTTTACTACTAGTATTCCATGGTTCATAAGCACAGTCCTCGTGTTGGACTATAATCCATGTTAATTCCTCGTGTTGGACTATAATCCATTAGAGTCCTCGTATTGGACTATAATCCATTTCAATCATGTTTTAGACTTTTGCTAAACCTTGAGCATGTTATTTAACCAAGTTGGGTACACGACCTATTGCTTTTGGTCGGGGCATGATAGCTACCTAGGTTGATCATGACACCTATTGTAGCTTCGTTTTATTTCCATTTCATCGGTAGAGATGGGTATGTATTCTTTTCTTTATTTGTTCTTGTGACCAATCTCGGGTTTGGTATTTAGGGATCAACAATTTGAGATACAAGGTATATATATGAGGGTTTCCTTGTTTGGATTATTTCGCTCGACGTACCTATGCTCGTGTTGTATTTCCCTAAGTACTAAAACCCATTAATGTTTGTGTAAACGATTTATATTATTATGTATTAACTGTATTTTCTTATACAACGAGCCCTATCCCTTGGTTTGGTTGTGATGTTGCTCGCTAGCGCTTTGACGCTCGTTGTCCCTCCCCCTTTCAGGTAACGAGCCAGGAGCCCGGAGAGTCGCAGGTTGGGCACAACCCTTGCTAGTGTCTATTTATCCTCTTATTAGACGTATTTTATTTTGGACTCCACTTGAGGCATTTTAGACTAGAGAGGTTTATGTTCTAGAGTTGTAAAGGCTGTGTGCCTTATTTCCTGTATCAGACATTATGTACTTTGAGGCATGTTGAGATCTCCAGATCTTTTTATTCCATTTTAGACTTTGACTATGTATTTCAGCTTATTTGATTGATGAGATGTTTTAATTTGAGTCCTATCATTTCATCAAGCATTTGTTGTAAAAATCTTTTACTTGCTTTGTACTACACCTGTTGTTGATTCCACTAGAGAGATAGAAATTGTGATGGTGAAACATGTTATTGCACGGTATGGTGCATGGCAGGTTTGACATTCCTGGTTTCACCCCGGACTGCAGCCTTGTGTGAACCCAGGGGCGTCACAGGAGAGGTGAACGTTCCAACAAACAAGCAAATGGCCTTCTTTGAAAACTCTAGCGGAGGTTTTCATAGAATTGGATGCATTGAGACCGATGTGAGAAACTATGAAAGAGATTGAGAGAGGAGAGGCGTGGTCATGATGCACCAATGATGTTGGATCATTTCAAGTCGGAACAAGAGAAGAATCCTTCATTTTATTATGTTTATGAAATTGATGAAGAGAAGCACTTAACTCATTGTTTTTGGATGGATGGCATTGCTCGAATGAATTATCAACACTTTAGCGATGTTGTCTCCTTCGATGCCATACAAAACACAAATCAATATGGCTTGGTATTTGTACCGTTTGTAGGCATAAATCACCATTGGCAAAGTGTTTTTTAGGATGCGGCTTGATCCCAAACGAAGAGGCGAAGTCTTTTGTATGGTTGTTTAACAAATGGATTGAAGCAATGGGTCATCCTCCTTAGGCATGATTACAGATTAATGTCTTGGCATATGCAAGGCAATTGAAACAAATTTTCCAAAAATTCGGCATAGGTTTTGCATTTGGCATATTTTGGACAAAGTTCCGGAGAAGTTGGGTCAATGGGCTTATAGAACGGAATTTATGAAATCTTTCAAAGAAAATATTTGGGACTCCGACGATGCTAGCTCTTTTCAAGAGAATTGGGTTTTAATTATTAAGAAAAATGGATTGGAAAAGCATGATTGGCTAAATGATATCTATGAAATTCGTGAAAAATGGGCTGCGGTTTATCATAAACAACACTTTTGGGCCGGAATGTCTAGCAGTCAAAGAAGTGAAGGGATGAATGCATTGCTAAAAAAACATATATCAAGGAAAAATTCACTTCATGATTTCGTGACCATATTTCAGAGGGTCTTGGCGAGACAAAGAGAGGGGGAGCTTAAAGAAGATCATTGCACAGTAAAGAAAAAGCCAAAATTGAAGACTTTATGGTCAATGGAAAAACAAATGGCCCAAATCTACACGAAAAAAATCTTTTATATTTTTCAAGACGAGCTTCAACCTAGCTTAATGTATAACATTGAGCTAGTAAAAGAAAATGAAAGAGAAAGTACTTTCCAATTAAATTTTTGTGGTCATGATGAAAGATTGAGACATATTATATATTGCAAAACAACTAAAATGGTACGTTGTTCGTGTTTTCATATTTGAATTCAAGGGCATTCCATGCCGACATATCTTGGCATATCTTAAAATTACCAATCATAGTGAGTTACCGGAGCAATATATTCTAAGAAGATGGTGCCGAAATGTCAGAAAAAGGGTTGTTCTTAGAGATGGTAATATTATTAGAGATAATGCCACAATTAATTTTGCTTCTCGTTTTAGTGAACTAAATTGCTTAGCTAATGAAATGGTCGAAGAGGGGCTATCTTCTAATGATGCATATGAATTGATGCATGAAATGATGATGGATGCTATTAATAAGGTGCAACGTTTGAAACTCATCAATGATGAAGAAATTGGACAAGATGTGGAAGGACATTATACGAATGCGGAGTGTTCTCAAGATATAGTTCATGAATCAAGTCAAGCAAGAACAAAAGGAAGGCCTAAAGGGAAGAGGTTAAAGCCATCGAGAGAGATCCGCAGATGTCGGCCTAGGAAATGCAAATTGTGTGGAAAGCGAGGAGAAAATCATGATAGCAGAAATTGCCCTCTAAAGTTGTTAAGGTAGTGTATCATTTGTTTTAGTAATACTAAAGCTATTATTTCTTTAAACTTTTTTTAAGTTGGTGCAATGATCTTTAATATGTTTTGTTATAATCAATTTTTTTTATAGTGATTCAATGGAACAAGATAACATTGATGAAGCCACGGATGATTAAGAAGATTCATTTGAGAAAGGTAATGGTTAATACATACGGAATAACTTGTACATTGCCATTTGTATTATATAATGTGATTTTTTTAATGTGATGAAGCACTTTGTTTTTTAATTTTTTTTTTAATATAGATGAAGTTCTCACAATTGCGTGAAGTTTGATCAAGGTTGGCAAAGCAAATCATATCACTATTGGTGAGAAGGGGTTGATGTTGTTATGTATCCACAAGTTATTTTCTCTGTATTTTATAATGTATTAGTATATGGCTGGTGGTTCTGTTGCTGACTTGGTGATGAAAGATTGAGACACTATTGATCAAGGTTGGATAGTTATGGAATATATGGCTGGTGGTTCTGTTGCTGACTTGGTGATGAAGGCAGAGCACCAATGGGTTTAGTTTTGTATCTTTGGTTATGTATTTGTGTGGTACCCCAAGTGAATGATGTTTCATCTTTTGTTTAATAGTTAAGTCCATTACATTGTTAGTAGTTATGTCCATTTTATTGTTTAATAGTGAATGATATTTCATCTTTTGGTGGTTCTGTTGCTGACTTAGAGATTATTGAGGTGACATGTTTCCTTGAAAAAAAGAGCACCTGAGTGCAGCAAGGGAACAATCAAAGCAAGCGAACAATAGCAACTGCATTGATATGTCCAGTTACACATACCAAATCATTTTTCGTTAATTTACAAATAGATTAATTTTTTGGACAAAATAGCAAGTAAAAGGGTCAGAGATGATAATAATAGTTACCAGTTGAAATTGTACCGATCATTGTTGTTCAGCAATTCAAACGATGTCTTCACATTTATCGGTTAGCTTCCTCGTTTTGGTATAGATGCACTTTGATCCCAGAAAATTCAAAGTAGTTTCTGGACTTCAAAATTCCCTCTTTATATAATCATGCTATTGTAGTCATTATTAACCCTTACTTTTCCTAATTTGAATGACTATCAAGCATTCTAGGAAAAAGAATTCTGCAAACAGATTCAGCAGAAGGGACTTACAAGAGGATCGAATTGCCCAAGCATTGACAATGACTCTAGTTCCAGCCGGAATATGATAACCTTGTAGTTCAACTTCTTCCATTGTTTCTCGAGTAGAGAACAGAGAACATACAGAGAACATACACTTCAACATAAACCTGGGTTGCATTTAGTACACATGCAGAGAACATACACTTCAACAAATCCAAAAATACATTCTTACACCCTACTTAGCACAAATCCAATAAAAATACCAAATACAAATTCAAAAAAATACCAAATAAAAGAGCAAATACAACAAGCTTTAACAAATCCATAATATCAAGAAAAAGCTTTCTCTTTTCCCGCACTTCCCCACTTGACACGGCTCTTGAAACTTGTGGCGTCACACTCGACTGCTTCGTCTGAACAAGCTCTGCCTTTGAACCTTCAAACTCCTCTTCATCAGATACCCATTTGAAGAATCCACAATTACTCTCTCTCTAATTAGCGCATCCCAAAAACAATCGACCAGGGTTGGTCTTAGTTCCAGATCTGGAGAGTATAGCCCTTCTTCCACAATGGCACAACAGTCCACGACGATTGCTTAAAGATGACTCCACAATCCATGGCTACAGATGCAAAAGTTTAACAAGACAATCATGCTAAACAAACAGAATGATGAACAATTATGAATTATGATATATGCCAAGATAAAAAGAAAAGAAAAGAAAAGAAAGGGAGATAACTTGAAAAGTGAATGTGGAAGTGGATGAGGAGCAATGAGATTAAAGAGCAAATTAGAATATGTGGGAAGTTATAGCCAGGTCTAAATTTATCCAGATCAAAGAGACATTTTGGTTTGACTAACTTAAAGGAAACCAGGGGAAAAATAAATTAAGCTGGAGAAAGCTAACAATCTCAACTATAACTGAGAAGCTGATAAATGCACAAAACAACGATTATTCACAATAATATCAACAGGGCGTGTCGTTCACATAACATCAGGAACATGCTAAAATGACCCTTAATTAAGGACTTTTTTGTGGTTTTATTTTCATTTTCCTCGCCTTATTCACCATGTACCAATAACCACTGTCACTCTATATACAAATGAATCAGAAATTTGAGCAAATATTTAACCACTGTGCTATTTAATCCTCCTCATCAGTCAGCAACGCATACTGTGCTATGTAAGAAGGCACTGAGTGTCTCGATAACAAGAAGAACACCAACGGTGGCAAAAACGAACACGACCACACCGATGATGAGAATAAATATGTTGTTATAGTTGAAAGTCAAAAATAAAAATGAGTAAAATTGAAGAAGACTCGATTTTTACCTGATTCAAACAAGATGAAATCTGTCTCCAATAAAGATGGAACTTGGTTTTGTAGCTCTGTCCAAACAGCAGTCTTAACACCTGCAATTACGAAGAGAGCTCCAAGTAAACAAGAGTTCAAAAAAAACAAATTAAAATTAAAAAGGCATCTTTGAAGCTTAAATCTAAATATAGTGTCAAGCCAAGCTATAAATCAAAATTAAAAATGAGTAAATTAAATTAAAATTAAAAAGTTGTGGTTGAAGTTTCCCAAAATCTACTCACTTTCACAAACAACAACCTAGAAAGTAATCGCTTAAAATATCAACAACCCACATCAAAAAGCCCTAAATCAAGCAAGAAGATAAAAACGCATCTGATTCAAGGAAGAGGGTTTGGGTTCTGCGGAGCTCGATGGCGAGAAGAGAGGGACCAGGATCTGGGGTCGGAGGAGAGGAGCTCGACAACAAGAAGGCGTCCGCGCTGCTCGACGGTGGGAAGAGAGGGAGAGGGTTTGGGTTTTGGGCTCGACGGCGAGAAGGCGTCGGTGCTGCTCGACGGCGGGAAAAGAGGGAGAGGGTTTGGGTTTTGGGCTCGACGGTGAGAAGGCATCGACGTTGCTCGACGGCGGGAAGAGAGGACCTGGCTCTGGGGTCGAAGGAGAGGGCACTGGGGTCGGAGGAGAGTCTGGGGAGAGAGAGGGAGGAGAGTCTAGAAGATCCGCTGGATTAAGGTCACGAGATAGGATGGGATGTTTATGTACAATTACGGAGAGCTCTGGGGTCTAATCCGCTGTTCAACCACATCCAACGGCCCTGCTCAATTTCGCACCATTTGCTGTGCAAAAACATTTCACATCTGAAAAGTTCTATATATATATATATATATGTATATGCATCTCCACGTGTAATAGCAATACTTTTGTAAGGTTCTCATAATATCATGTGGATTTAACGTCCTTACTCAATCGTTCTAAGACAATAGGTTTTATCTTCCTATTTTCGGATGATGCATCCAGATGATCGTACAACGGAGTATAGGCATATCAGCCCAATCCAGAAAAATCCCGATCATCTTCGAATATTGGTACAGTTGTGGTCTTATTGCGGAAAACATCCAATACTCCTAGTGTGGTACAGCCGCAGTCTTATTACGGGGAAACATCTACACCGAGCATCCATAACTGATGAACAATACTTTATTATATGTTATTACACTTTCATCAACTCAACGTGTATCAGAAATCTCAACAGTGCGTGTCAACACAACATAATCTAAGTGTACGTGTACATATCTCGATGTATGTATCAATATCTAGCATTCACCAAAATTCCAGGTGTTAAACAACTGTTAAACATAGTAATACAACAGTACAAAATCGAGAAAATCTCTCGAAAATCAAAACAGTGAAGAACAAACATCCACAGACCATAAAATGGTTGGCGGTCGACCGCACCTTTGTGTCCGTCGACCGTGACAGGATCCAGGGGTTGCCCAGGCTTCTGCCTGAGATGCAGTCGACTGCCACTAAGGCGCGGTCGACCGAACCCGATATATACAGAAACGTGCAGGTTTCTGCACTGTTGTGTTCGTGTCATTTTTTATGATTTAAACCTATTTAAATCATACCAAAACATACATAAAACATTGTAAACTTCAAATCATCATCTCTGGGAATCATCAAACACCAATAACATGATTAATTACAAAAAGAAACATGCTTAAACCTTTAAACATGCATGAGACATCACTATGACGATTAAACTTATAAAATCTCGTTTAAACAACATGAAACATTAAAACATGATAAAATATAAACATGAACAGAACGAAAAATTCATTTAAACATGTTCATCTTACATAGGTTTCACAAACCTAGGGTTTAAGCATAATTAACTTACATGACAACTAAACTAGTTTGTAAATCTTGGGTTTAAACATGATTAGAGCATGATTCACAAGATAAAAACTAAAATAATTTTAACCCTAGTGATCATGATCATATTACTAACATAAACAGCAAGAAAATAAAATATCTAATATTGGTTTAAGATTTAACATAAAAAATCTCATCTTTTTCACATAGGCTTAAGCTTAAACATGTAAAACATTGATTTAAACATCTTAAATCATTTATTAACTAAGGGTGCAGGTATGGGTGAAGATGATCTTGTATTAATATTATGTGCAAGCCTCTAAAACAAACAGCAAGCAATTCACAAGTACAAACAACTCATTCTCTCTTGCCACACGTCGATGATCTCGGTGTCGTATCAGTATTGTGTTTCACAAAGCTCTCAAAATTCATAAGAAAAAGATCTAGGGTTTTTAAGGGGAGAGAGTGGCTGCTAGGCTTTAGAGATATAATAAAAGAGAGATATTTTTAGGAAAAACACAGGTATGTATAAAGGCAAATCCGAAACAAACATGTTTGACCCAAACTAGGAAATCTAGTCTGACTGGGAAAACCACCTATAGTATTTTGGTAGTAACTTTCTCATCTGACCTCAGAATGAGGTAATTTAAGATTTTTTGAAAAGCTATTAAAGTGACCTATAACTTTGTTCTTTTGAGTTTTTCTATATTCCAAATATATCATTGTGTAAAATATATAAACTCTTAACTAGTCATTTTTTACAGATTTCAGGCTCGTGTATATAGTGCATGATTTCACTCATATATTCACATATATACATTGAATTGATCTCAAATCAATTTCTAGCATACTCAAATATCAATAAATATTATTTATCACCATATAACACATTTATTATTATTTATTAATATTTTTTCAAATTCACGGGGTTTTACAGATACTAAGCAAAGCCATGTGCCAGGAGTTCTTCAAAGATCGGGGAAGAATCTCCTATGATTCTAACGTAGGAACCTATAGTTGAGCCTCTCGCTTCTTCAGGTATGCTTTACTTGTACCTTTGCATTGATTTGTTTGAAGTACACTTGATTGACGTGTGTTTCTTATATGTAGGCAAAGAACCCATTTCTCCTATGCACGAAGATTCTAGTGGCAAAGAGAAGGTGGATTATGAGGTTGATATCAATGCCTATTTTATCGAGCCTGGTGACACTAGCTTTGAGGACAATGTAGGTGGCTCCTTGTATATGTCAGGTATGATTTTCCCTAACCAGTCATGCGTAGTTTCTTTGCTTCGATAACTAATGCTTTGCCTATCTCTTTGGCAAATGATGTACCTAGATTGGAGACCATGAGCGAAGTGGCTCCTATATCTATTGCTACTGGCTATGAGTTTGCACTTGCGGTTGACTTTGACGGTGCTAGTAGTGTTGTTGAGCTTAGGCCAACCACCAACGTAGTGGCAATCCTACACATGTGCCTATTTTCACAGCGTCGTTCAGGTTGGCCATTCACGAGTCATCTGAAGAGGATAACAATGCAACAGTTTCTCTGATTCTAGAAGGAGTTAGGAGGATAGTCCCATCGAGTTCTAAGTCTCAGCTTTAAGGTGATCCTACCAGAATAGCAGATGAGTTTGTTGAGTCGGAGGTCACAACTATCAATATTGATATGCCAGTAACTACAGCATTGGTTGTGAGATCAGTTGCCATGTTGGTTAAGGCGACATCTATAGCTTCTACCACAGTGGTTGCTTTCAACATGTTAGCTACACTTGCACCATTTCTCCTATTGGATGATAATCAAATGCAAGTCCCGCTAACCACTTCTTCAATAATCATGGATGCATTGGTGGTCTACATTGAAGCAGGTTCTTCAAGTCGTGTAGAAATTCGACCATCTCCTAACTTAGATGATTTGATTGAGTTGGAGATTCAAATTCTGATCGAGAGTTGATTAAGCTATACAACCAAAGTATCAAATCTGCTTTGGCTAACAAGAAAGGCTTATCTGTTCACGCTCTTGCTTTGTTAAGGAATTAACTTGATGTTTTGAAATCGATTGCAGGAGCCGAATATTACTGCGCCATTCAAGAGGATGATTTACAAGGCTAAGCCCCAATTCCAAAGGTTGCAACTGCTTCATGTAGCCAACATTGACGATATTGCTGAACTAGAATTTCATCATCTTTCAGTAAAGCACCGTGAGGTTGAAGATTCCACTCGTAAGGAGATGGAGCAGATCGATAAGAGGCTTCAAGAATTGAATGCTAATCTTGCACTTATTGATGGTAATCAGACTGCGCTTAGCAACACCATTCTGGAACAGTAAGTCACCATCAATGAGGCTAGGGTGGCTATTGTTGTAGCTTAAACTAGGTTGGAAGTAGCTCAACAATAGAAGGCGGAGCTTGAATCAATGTCATCTGAGTTGGCTAAGAAGTGGGATCTTCAGGCTTCTCAACTTTAGGCTGAGCTGGCTAGGCTGAGATTGTCACGGTGCAATCTCCTCTAATCAATCCTAGGATTCTAAGGGAAAGAACGTAGAAAAATGCTCTTGAAGCTAGGGATACCAAGATAGCCAAGTGTATTGGTCGAATTCAATCTTTTTATCCATATTCTCTTTTGAATTTTTCTTTTTGTAATAAATTAGCTCTTTTGATAATAAATAACTTTTGCCAATTTGATATGTGTACGATGGAGATGTAAAGTTAATGTATCATATTGATATCCTTGTTGGGGAGAAAAATGATGGAATCAAACTAATAGAGGTGTAGTGTTAATGTATCAAGATTGGTTAAGTTAGTATTACTCAGAGGTGTATGTTAACATGATAGTACTAGAGTATTTGACAGAGGTGTGTTGTTAACATGTCAAATAGAACATTCGACAAAGGTGTAATATTAACTGTTCGAGTTGTTAATGTATCAAGATTGGTTAAGTTAGTATTACTCAGAGGTGCATGTTAACATGATAGTACTAGAGTATTTGACAGAGGTGTGTTGTTAACATGTCAAATAAAACATTCGACAAAGGTGTAATATTAACTGTTCGAGTTCAAAGGAGTCTAAAGGATGACCACCATTTGGATGTGTAATGTTAACTTAATGGTAGAAAATCGATAGAAGTGTAATATTAACCAATCAATTTTTTGGCAAAGGCTGATTGACAGAGGTGTAATGTTAATCGGTCGCATCCGAAAAATAAGCTAACAGAGGTGTAATGTTAACTAGTCAACGAAATAATTTGACAAAGTTGTAATGCCAACTAGTCAAAATATAAAAGTATAAATCGTTCAGAGGTGTAATGTTAACATGACAATGGTGATGCATTTGAGTCCAGCAGAGTGTGATATTAACTTGATTATTCATGATATATTTTGATAAGATTTTGGATCAAGATGATCAATAATGTAGGTTGAGAACTTATTCTAACGGTCAGAGGTGAAAACTTAAACATGACTAGAGTCTTTGTGGAGAGATTGATATTGACCAGGATCAAGGGTAATGTTCCTTGAAAATTTTCTCGTTAATTAGCACTATGAGCCTATTGCTATTTTGGTCAATCAGGCACTATGCTCCATTTAAGTAGACTATCTCTACTACAAATGAACCCTCCCATTTAGGTTTGAATTTGCCCTTAGTCTTGTGCATCATGACCATAGGTCGACAAATAGCTAAGATCATACCGCCTTCTTTGAAGGATAATTCTCTGACTCTCCTGTTAAAGGCTATTGAGATCCGTGAATGTTAGATCTTGATTCATTCCTGAGCTTGAAGTCTTAATTCATCTAGTTCCTCTAGTTCTTAGAGTCACTTTTGATGATATTCTTCGGTCGTTATTTTCTTGGTAAGAACGATTCTCAGCAACGGCATCTGAATTTCTAAATGGATCGCGCTTTACATCCGTAGACCAAGGAAAAAGGCGTGAAGCCAGTGGAAGTGTGAACTGTTATTCGATAAGCCCATAAACACTCTCCAAGTTTTTTGTCCCAATCTCATTTGTTAGAGGAGACGAACTTCTTCAGAAGTTTAATGATGCTTTTTGTGAAAGCCTCAGCTAGACTATTAGTAGCCAGTTATATGGCATACAAGCCATATATTGAATCCTAAACTTATTACAAAATTTAAAGAATGGTTGGCTGATAAACTACAGACTATTGTCATAGACAATCCTTCAAGAGACTCTGAAATGGTAAATACTATGGTACTTCAAGAACTTAACCACGTTAGATGCTTAAGGGAATAGCTTCGGCCCATTTAGAGAATTAATCAGTAATGACCGGGAGAAAACGACAGTCTTTAGCAGATGATGGGCTAATTAGGCTGATGATATCAATACCACATGTTTTAAATAGCCATGAGGCAACAGTCAGATATAATTCTTCTAGAGGTTAGTATAGAAAATAGGTGTGGACTTGACATGCTTGACACTACTTAGCATAAGTCACTGTATCTGCAATCATCATTGGCAGTAATAGCCTAGATGACAAAGTCAGTACTAAAGTTTAGGACCCTGTTGATGAGCTCCACATGTACTATCATGGGCTTCCATGAGTGCTTCTCGAGCTTCACTTTGTGATAAACATCAAAGCAACATACCATCGTATGATGGATGATATAAAGTCTGCATAACAGAATCATAGAAGAAGCATGAAGCTCTTCTTTGGATAGAGATTGTTTGGTTCAGATTATCTAATAGTATTCCTTGCAAGATATAATCAATAATCAGGAAACACTAATCATTAGATTCGAAGTGAGTTGGCATGACATGCACTTTGTTAGCTTTTAGGATTTGCTCTAGGTAGGGGTGAGCACGATTCGGTTCGGGTCGGTTTTTACCAAAATTTAAACAACCAAACCGAACTACCTACAATTCAAAACTGAACCAAACCGTTGCAAATCGATTCGGTACGGTTCGGTTCGGTTTGTTCGGTTCTAACTTCATCAAGTATAACTTCACTTCAATTGTTTTTCTTAACAAGAAAGGACTTTTGGGGAAAGCATAAACTGAGTTATTTTGGTCATGGAGTGAGTGACTAAATTGCAAGATCCTAGAATTTGATGTAGTACTGAGCAATTTCAATGATTTGTAGGACTAATGTCAAAATAATCCACTTTCATGTTAGTCCATTAAAACTTTCATGTCTTAAAATCAGTTCCTCCATTCATGAAAGTTGTTGATATATCCCCAGATTCTGAAGTTAATTTGAAATTGACACCTCAATGCATTGAAATTGATATAAAGTCCTCCATTTCTCATAAATTATGTTGAATTTATCCATCAAATTGCTTCTTTTACCCTAGATTGCAGAAGATGATTTCAAAAAAAACTTAAGAGTTGAAGGATCTAATAGGGATTAACAATTCGAAATAATAATTCTAATAGAAGAGTAAATATCAGAAAACTGCCTTAACTTTGGATGATAATCAGAAAACCCCCCCTTAGATTTTTGAGGCAATTATGATTAGCAAGTTTCAATCAAAAAAAATCCACAACAAAAACGAAAATAATCAAATCTATAGATGAATCGTTCGAATTGGGATCTTTGTTCTAATTAAAAGAGTTGGATTCATGGTTTCGAGATCCATTACCAGCATCATGATAAAAACAAAAATAATCGACGGTGATGTTATACCTCGGCCTCGGCGACGGTGATGGGTGCGGATGTCCCCCCCAAAGCCGGAGATACATCTTGAGCCTGATCCTAAGCTGGAGACAAATCCATGAAGAATCGAAGACTACGGGTGGCGGCTGTCGGCTGAGGAGAGTGAGAGAGAGTGAGAGAGGCGGACGCCGCGGACCGTGGCTGGCGGCTGGCGGCTGTCACAGCCTCGCAGGTAGCGGGCCTGACGGCTGTTGGCTGGGGTCCTGAGGAGAGCGAAAGAGAGAGATTGAGGGAGAGCGGCGACTGGGACTGAGAGTGAGAGAGGAAATGAGGAGGTTAGGGCAACTTGACTCTTGAGTCTTGAGGGTTGGGTACGGGTAAATGGGTAGGGTTAAGGTAGGGGAATATATTCGGTTCATCGGTTGGTTCGGGTCGGGTCGGTTTGAAAAATTATCAACCCGACCTGAACCGCCTTATTCATAAAACCGCTTTTTTCGGGTCGGTTCGGTCGTTTTTTCGGTTTGAACCGAACCGTGCTCACCCCTAGCTCTAGGGAGCATAATTAATGGCTAGCTATTGTGATGCGCGTAGTAGAGACTTAGGAATCAAGGCAAGAGTGGCTGCGAGGGATGCTAAAGCATCGGCATGAATATTTTCTGGGTGGGCTACATAACTAACATAGAAGCCTTTGAATGAATGAGCAAGCTTCATTGCCACTTCGTGGCAGGGTATAAGGTCAATGTGGCGGACATCATATTCTCCTTTGATCTGCTTGTTGATGAATCGCCATAGGCTTCAAGATATTTGATACCTATATCTTGAGCAAGCCGCAGACCAATTATGCGGACATTATACTCAACCATGTTATTAGGGCATGGCTTGGTCGATGAAGAAACCCAAGGGAGGACATGCCCATAGGGATCAATAATTTGAGTATCTTGATTTGACACACACTTGAAAATATTCTTAAGGACAAAAACCCCCTAATCAAGATAAGGTAAGGGATTTTATCACCCTTTTCTTAGCCCACAAATTATTAATTCCTCACTACACAAACCCAAGCCTTTTAAAACTCATTTGACATTGGTCCCTAAGGACTCAAGCTCATTAAGGAACAAGAAATCCTTAGTGAACCGGTTTAAGTTTACTTAAATCGGTTGGTGTCTAATGTAAGGTTTAGGGTTGCGTAAAGCGTTCTATAAGGAACGATGTATTTAATTGATCTTTGATCACCCTCTAGTACTATCCTTGCCTAGCTAACTAACCGAGTAAACTTTAATCTTTTCACCAAAGGAGTTTTTAGTTAGGAGCTGGTCTATTTGAGTCTAGGCTTAACCCTAGAATTTAAAGTGATTGACCCAAAGTAATGTTGACCCTATAGTTTTAATGATGATTTGTCAAACAATTTATCGCTAATATATTCTCTAGTTTTTGTGTTTATGTTTCTCTTTTCAGGTATTTCAACACACGTCAATCAAGCGTTAAAGATTCAAGTTCATATTGTTCGAGCGGGAAATTGCGTTATTCTTCATTAATGATTCTGTTA
>BQKN01064469.1:23774-38638 GCA_022839385.1 Asparagus kiusianus | reverse complement strand
ATATAGAGGGGTTAGGGTTAGGGTTTATATATTAAACATAATTAAAAAATTACTTAAGGATAAAATTTGAATAATTAGGGAAAATTATTTATAAATAATACGTAACAATAACAATAACACAACAAATATTAATTTAAAAGTTTTCACTGCTTCAAGTTAATTTATAATTATCAAAATCATTACATAAATATAAAATCGGATTTTTAAATCGTAGAAAATTCTAGAAAATCGAGAGAATATAAATACACTTTTAAAAATTATTTAAACTAGTATCGAAAATTCATGGTCACTACATTCTACCCCCTTAAAACAAATTCCATCCTCGGAATTAAAATAAGAGTACTTACATGCATTATTCAAGATAATAGAAGAAAGCTACATCATCAAAAGTTATAATTAATCAGCTAAGTAGTCAGGCACAAAACAGTGTCATAAGAATTAGTATAAAACTATCACAACAAGTACAAGTGTATTCGTAAGCAAGTATAAAATACACAAAATATAATCATAGTCAAATAAAAAAAATCTAAACACAAATATCAATTAAAGCAAATCCCGTATCAAACAAAAATATCACATCAAGTCACAATATGTTAGACTTAACAATATACAAGAAAAAAATTAAATATCATGTACATATAAACACGTAGCATCATAAACATAATGGTACAAAGCACATATCACAACAGCAACATAAAATGCAGAAAGGTACCAAAAATGAAAAATCACCATAATAGATACATAGGAAATTATACAAACATATACATGATCACAAATCCAACAATATTAAAATAGCACAAAAGTAGCCATCAAAGAAATATTGTAATAACATAATAATTTGCAGATCAATACGAAGAATATCATGCAAAAAGAAAAAAAATACAACACAATGTAAGCATTATAATAGATCAACAGTTAAACAACACATAAGCATAAATTAGGACAAAACAATAAGCACAATCATAGAAAGACAAAGTGATATGACACAACAACATATAAGAAAAAGAATTATATACAGTATATCATATCAAAAATAAAATAAATAATTATAGACGTATATCACAGCAATAATTATCGAAAAAACACACACTTTTTACAAATATTATGACTATTGGATACATAAATATTATGACTAAATAAATGAAGCTAAATAAGAACCAAATATAAAAGTAAATATTAAAATGAATAAGAAACTGTATATAGAAAATAAGTAAACAAAATATAAACAAAACTAAGAAAGATGAAATAATTAACAAATTAAAACAAACAATGATGATACATGTAATTGAAAGTAAAGAATGAAATGAAATATACTAAATGAAAACACTTTACATGAAATAAAATAAGCTAGCAAGTTAATAATACACTCATAATATAATATATAATTCGTTATAATAAAAACATTACGTTATCACAACAGACAGGAAATGATATTTAGTCATATAGAGTAAATATTTAACATTTATAGCACGCAGATAGAAAAGTAATAAAAACAATCTAAGCAAAGCGTTATTTAGATATAATATTCTATAAATAAAGATGATGAGAAAAAGGTCAATGTAAATTCACATAATGTATATAAAATAGTTGATATGTATTAAATTATAAAATAATACAACATCTAGACATAGGCAAAATTATAAGTATCAGTCAAACATAGCATATAACAAAGAAGTCAACAGCAGATATACAATCATAGAAAAATATAATGAAAAATATAATATTAACAAGATATTATTGATATAATATCATAAGACAACACATCATGGTGTTAAAATATAATCAATAACACAGAATTGATAAAATATATAGCATACAAAAATATGATATGGAATATAAATAAATAATTCAAATAATTATCAATCACTAGAATATATGATAAAGCATATCAACCCAACAATATAAATAGTTAAAAGAAGAGCATAAAGAAGATAAAAACAAAAGATCTCAACAAAATATAAATTACTCATACGTAAGCAGATGATAAACATGATAAAACACAAAAATATAAAAATATAATACAAATAACAGATGAATCATATACAAGCAAAAGCAAAAGAAACATTTAAAGATTTTGTAAGCAAAACAAAATAGCAAAGAATCAAACGTATATATAGTTTAGATAAACATAATGGACAACATAAGAGATATGAAAATAATAATAAAAATAATATCAAATCGTAATAGAAATATCATACAATCAGTTAATAGAAGAGACATTCAAGATATACGAAAAGTATAATTACAAACAGAACACATGAATGCAATCAGCAAATCCCATTCAACCAAATAAGATATATAAGTCACAATTATCGAAAAAATTGTAATTATGTTAAATAGTTCAAAGATAGTATTATAGCAACACATGTCTAAAGCAGTTAGAAACATAAACGCACATAAAGAAGCATAGATATAATAATCAAATATAGCAAACAGTAAAGATAGAACATGATGATAAATTCAATAAAATAGTTGTAGTTATAATCAATAATTTTTGAGAGCATATGGCAGTAAATAATTATCATACAAGACACAATACTAAATAAATATTAAACATGTTTATTTAATATAGTAAATATAATTATCATGTATAATAAGCGTTAAAAATAAAAATATATACATAATATTAAACACATAAAAAGTCTAAAAACTCATAGTACTAATCATGCTAACAAGATAAATTATGATGGAAGTGGTCACAAAATATTATATGATAAAATAGACGCAAGAGTAACAAGTGATCCTAATAAACATATTATATAAAACATAATAAAAGGCATAATTATATATATATATATTCGACAAATAATATGATAAATCAGAAATATTAATAATATTCATAAAGTAAAATAATAAATATAAAAAAGATACAATAATAATAATCATTACTGTATAAGATCAATTCAAATGTAGCAATATATTGCAAAGTAGTCAAAATCACATAAATACAATCAGTATAAATATACATAAATAAAGATATATAATACATAAAATAATATAATAAATAATGTAAAAATCAATACAATCAAATGATACATAAGTCAA
Organism: Asparagus kiusianus; assembly: GCA_022839385.1. Taxonomy (NCBI): domain Eukaryota; kingdom Viridiplantae; phylum Streptophyta; class Magnoliopsida; order Asparagales; family Asparagaceae; genus Asparagus; species Asparagus kiusianus. The sequence goes on along the minus strand of BQKN01064469.1, from coordinate 35,593 downwards.
ATCAAAGAAAACATAGTTGTAAAAATAATAACACATAAAATAATGAACAGTACGAGGAAAGAGAAGTTATATGAAGAGGGTGTAGCCGAGAAGTGACGGGATAAGAAACAGTGGGAAGATTCAGAGTCAAAAGTGATAAGGTAGGGACTAAGGCATAATTCATCAAGATGATAGGATAAGGGCTAACTATAGTCTTACGGATAAAATATGATATGCGTCTAAATTATCCATTATATTCTCACTGGTGAGAACTTAGGACCGAGACCTACATGGGCCCCCAAAAAAACTTGTCACACCCCGCTTCCCAAAATACCGAGAAATCGAAACGTGAACAAGCCCGTGACGTATTAGACTGAGGAGAAATAAGTATTAGACCTTCTACAAAATCTAATACGCTAAGCATCAAGCAATATAAAATGAAGGCACAGGTCCCCGATCACAGTAGCGAGAATATAATAAACAACTCAGAACAAAATAATACATATGATAACTGAAATATCATCCCAAACATAATATTCGGGTCAACATGCCCTTATACAAACTATCCAACTGAATGCTGAAGAGATATAGAAATACATCGATCAAACAGAAATAGAAAGGTCTACAAAAGTGATCTAACGTCCATCAACGACTACAAAAAATAAATGGCTAAGCTTTGGCTTCTTCTTTAGCTCGGTCTACAAAGCACTTCTGCTGAAACTACTCTGACTCTAGCGTTTCTCCAAGCTGGACCTATTCATCCTCTAAATCTGACGTACACCAGAGAAAACAGGTGTACGTCAACATGCATGGCACACGACAAGACCCCACAAAAGAAAATAGAATGGTCGAATGACCAATGCAATAACCGATGCAACAACAGAAATGACAAAGAAACATGCAACTAGAAATCTAACAAAATCAAAATGCAATCCACTACTAAATCATAAAAATCATAAGGTCTACAGCATACAATAACAGGGTCGAGTACTAGCCATCCTAAAATAGATCATAGGTCCATATCTCACATAGAGTCAACGTTCATATTCTTGGATAATGACTGTTCACAAATCCTCTACAAGCATCCCATACCGCTATACGAATTGGTCAGAGAACTACACGCAATCCGATTTTGGCCTGGTCCGAACTCAAGCAAAACTCAAGTGACTACACAAATTCACTGACTAAAGTAACTACACGAATTCACTTTAGCCCAAGAAACCAACCCCAGTGACTACACGAATTCACTGGCGCGAACCTAGAAGATACGTCAACAGCCACATCCGATCACATGAACTAAGACTTCCCCATCCCAACTCTTCTCACTTTTCTAAGTCAACAATCATAACCTGAACTAGATCGCTGGTCCGCCTCCTAAATTCAGTCAACGCACACACACATGTCACTAAGTCTTGTTCATGACGCACAAGGCCACTAAGTCATGAACTACTAATGGTTCTCAAACACAACAAGGAACAATAAATATAGCTAATTCTATGCAATAAAATCATGATATATCATATAATTAAATCTAAGAATTTTAAATCATGTTAAGAGTATAGGAATCAACTTAATTTCCATAAACTACTTCTTTAATATATTTATACATGTAAACCCATTTCATGAATATCTCACTATTCGGATCTCCAAACTAATTATAAAAATTATCAGTAACTAGGTAACATCTAGTATTATGTTCAATCTTTCACTCATCAGATTTTTATGCTACTTCATCAATCGCTATTGGTTCTAATCCATTCGTCATTACATATGTCAATCAGCCCTCTCCCACACCAACATTAGACACACCACGTTAATTCATTTAACAACTTAGCATGTTTTACTTCTGTCAGTCAGTTTTTTACCACACTTCATACTGCACAATGTGATCATCATATTTTAGTAGTATTCACTCACTCCATCACACATAGTTCATCATTATCATAGCTCACATCCTCTCACACATCAGTTACTTCTAGCATCATAAATAAGCAGCATTGTCCTTCACCACAATCTCCATGCATATTCAACTTAGCTATTCATCATACATATTTATTCATTAATAAAGTATCACGACTATATACTACATAAAATTTTTTATCTATCTGTTAATTATTATTGCATCACTATTTCAATTCATAAATAAGCAGTGGGACTTGCCTACGAGGCCAAGGGCCTGTAGATGAGGTGGCGACGTTGATGGAGCTGCTGTTGGTGTGGCAGCAGCAACGATGGAGTTCGCATGGGGAGACAGACGATGAGGTTGAGCGGTGGGGCTGTGCTGCTGTGGTACGATGGCAGCGATGGCGGCGGGTGTGAGCAGCGTGGCGAGGGAAGCTTGTAGGTGATGATGGCTGCTCGAAGGCTGCGACAAAGGAGGAAGGAGGCGGAAGCGTGGGGTGCTGGCGGTGGAGCTCAGGCAGGAGGAAAGCGAAGGCTGCAGGGGGCTTGGGCACAGATATTGGCACGGGTTTCAAGGGCGGCTCGGCAGAGGTCGATGAGGATGAGGGGCTACGGGTATGGCGGTGGTGCAGGAGGACGGGGCTGAGGGGGTTGAGACATGGGCGGCTTGACGACGAAGTGAGGGGAGGAGGCGGAGGCATGGGGGAAGCGGCTGGAGAGGAGGCGGCTGCGGGTGAGTGCGGGGGGAGAAGAGAAGGGGCAGGCAAAGAGGCGAGGGAGTTAGCGGCGGAAGCGGAGCTGAGGTCGCGGACGAGGAGGCGGGTTGGGGGCTGACGGCGTGAGAAGAGAGGAGAGGAAGAGAGAGAAGAGAGAAGAAGAAAGAAGAGAGAAGAAGGCTGCGGGGGAAGTTCACGTGAAGAGAAAAAGAAAAGATGTATATATATATATATAAAAGATTAAGGTTAGAGTTAGGGTTAGGGTTTATATATTAAACATAATTAAGAAATTACTTAAGAATAAATTTGAATAATTTGGGAGAATTATTTACAAATAATACGTAACAATAACAATAACACAACAAATATTAATTCAAAAGTTTTTACTGCTTCAAGTTAATTTATAATTATCAAAATCATTACATAAATATAAAATCAAATTTTTAAATAGTAGAAAATTTTAGAAAATCAAGAAAATATAAATACTCTTTTAAAAATAATAATTTAATATTTTAAAATACCAAAAAATTATTAAACTAGTATCGAAAATTCATGGTCATTACAGTTATTATTCTAGGTCCACCGAACAAATATAAGTACTTGATTTATTATCTACTTTGCTTTATGCATTATAGAGTTCTTATTGAGGATAATACAAAATTTAGGTATGGGGGTGGGAACCAGCTAGATTTTTCCTTTTATTTTAGAATTTTCCTTTTATTTTGCTTTATTCCTTCATTTTTTTGTTAGAATTTTCCTTTTGTTTCTCTTAGTTTTTGGTAGCTTTTTCCTTTTATTTTTCTTTATTTCATCATTTTTCCTTTTGTTTTTATTATTTTTAGTTTGTATTTAAAAAAGAGAAAGTAAAAATTAATTTTCCAATTTGATCAAGTTAATGCATTACTAATCTACTTGATAAACTTTAAATTTTCTAAGTCTTTGTTAGTTTTAGACTCAAGTTTACCTTTTATAATAACTCTAAATAAATTTATTAAGAAATAATTTTCAAAGTGGTATACTTCGTTATAGTCCAACTTAGACTTGTAATTAAAATAATAAAAAATTTCCATGCTTTGCTTAGAATAGAAAATAATTTTTCAAGATGTGGAACCCTCTTAGGAATTAGTTTTTATTTTCATTCTTTTCCTTTCATTCTCCAAGAGGCTAGAACCCTCTTGGGAATTAGTTTTTATTTTCATTCTCTTCATTTTATTCTCTCTAGTATATATTTTATTTCTTTGTTTTTATTTTTTAAGATGTGGAACTAATCTTTGTAGGAATTTAGAATTGTATGAAACTAATTTGATTTTTTTTATAGTTTGTGAATTATTCTCTTGTGCTTAAAATGATCATGCTTAGGATAATCAACTAGAGAACTAAGTGGTAGAAGAAGAATTTAATAATCTATACTTATCTTAAGTGGTTTGATAGGTTATGCTTATTATTTCTAGAATTACTATCTAGTTGTTATTCTATTCATGAATATTAATTTTACTTGGATGATAATTTGATAAGCTATGCTTTCTTTAAGTGGTTTGATAGTCTATGCTTACTAAATCTAAAGTAGAATATGATAAAAAGAGAATAGTTCATAATCTATAAGTGAAATTGACTAGTGAATTCAATTCTAGATTCTTCATTTCTCTAATTGAATCCTCCATCTTATAATTTTTTTGATTTTTCTCTTTATTCTTGGTTTTTCTCTTATTTGATTCTTGATTTTATTTTCCTTTATTTTCTTCTTCTTTCTTTCTCCCCTCTCAATCTAGTTTTGTTTTATTTACATATTATCACATCCATTCTCTTTATCTATCTACAACCACCTCCATCATAACTAATTATCACACACACAACTTAAAAACCAATTTTGATTAATTCTTACAATACCTTCCTCGTGGGATTTAACAATCTTTTATGCTATAACTTGATAGTTGTGCACTTATAACTTTGATTACTATTTATCCCCTATCACCAATCAAACGAAATGTCTTTCTTCATTAACCTTTGAAAGAGTTAGCATTTTCTGAACAAATTGGCTAAGAACTTGCGTATGTAGGGTAATTGTCCTTGTAAGCCACTGAGTTCTTTGAGATTTCTCAAAGGTGACATCATTGAAAGCACCCTAGAGGGGGGATGAATAGGGTGAATGCTAATCTAATCTGATATTAATGCTAATTAAAAACTAATTAACAATATCCTAGCAATTGTGATATACAACAAGATATATGAGCAAGGATATACAATATAAACAAGGGCGATATAAACATGAAACAATGGCGATATGAAAATATACAAGAATAAATGCGCCAAAGCCAAACTCAAACACAGAAAAATGATCACGGAGTTCGGTCCTTCTGACCTACGTTTTCGCTCCCCACTCCCGGAGAGAATCCACTACACAATCGGGTTTTCGGGTCGCTCACCCGAAAAATATTTACACCTCACAAGTTTGGTTTTCTAGCTCACCAAAAACTCTACAACCTCACACTCTTACAATCACACTCTACACCCTCTAAGTGTTGGTCTCTATCTCATGTTCTTCCTCAAGTACTCGGATTTGCAACCTCTCTCTAGGCTTTACTACCAACACTCCTCTTGGAATCGACCCCGTCTCTCACCACACACTCCTCTCAGTGTACAAGTGTATTACAAAGTGTAACTCACAATGAAAGCTCAAATACAATGTTTATTCTCTACAATAGATGAGAACACAATGTAGGCTCACTCAATCACACCACCAACCTAAATTACATAATGTATGAAAATACTTAAGCTCAAGTGGTTGTGTATGAAAGATAACAAATGATATAAAATCAATTGAAATCTAGCTTAAGGAAATTATAATCAAACATATAAGTAGCTAGAGATTGAGTTTAGAAAAATTTTCCAATGAAAACAAGAGTGGAGGGATGTAGATTGAAGCCCAAACAAGAATGGATAATCTCCTCTTCCTCTTGTGAAAAATTCTTCACAAAACAAACTCAAAACAAAACTTAAACAAACTTTTAAACACCCTTAAACTTGTTTTTAAAACTCTCTTGATTACTCTCAGAAGTTAGAGGGTATGGGGTATATATAGGATCATAAAACAAGCCCCAAAACTAAGAGAAAACCAAGGAAAAAGGAAAAAAATGAAAACCTGAAAATCTAGAAAAACTAGTCGTTAGAGACCGTCGGTCGACTGATGAACAATATCAGTCAACTAATGAGCTGACCGTTACAGGCATCACACAGCATATCAGTCAACTGAAGACCTCATTAGTCAACTGATAGTTCATTAGTCACAAATATAGAAACTTTTGGTAATTCCAAGCTAGTTCATCAGTCGACTGATAAATTCCATCGGTCGATTAATAACAGTTTATCAGTCTAAAATGAATAGTAAATCTAATTTTTAAACCTCTTTTAAAAATAGCAAATAAATTCTAAAAATGTAAAACTTTAGAATTGCACTTCCCAATTGTGAAAACTCTTCATTTTTGCAAAAATGTTAATAACATGAAAACTTGAGATACTTGAAATTTGATGTTTTGACATAAACCAATGTTTTGAAAACTCTTGTATAGCTTTATAGACTTGGGAAAAGATATAAATTAGGGTTGTCAAGTCCATAAACCGAAAACACAATCTTTTCTCAAAAATATATATATTATGCAATAAACATGATTTCATTGAATTTAAACTTGTTGATTGATGAAATCATATTAAGCACATATAAACATGAAACAATTATGTATTTTCAATTTTATTTATTTGTTTCATATTTGCACAGCTAAACACATTATTTATCAAAACCAAAAATGGTAAATACGAACCATGTTTGTATGTATATAATTAAGTATATTTATTTCATATATAAGCTTGAAAGCTATAAAACTAAAACACACACACACACACACACACACACACACACACACACACACACACACATATATATATATAACCAAAACGTGTATGTGTGTATATGATTGAGCTTTAAAGTATCTACACACAAGTATAAAACCTAAACTAATTATACCCAAGCAATTGGTCTTCAATAAGCTCTTCTTGGTAAACTTTGCGGATGAAGTTTGATCTTGAATTGACTTGAAATGTATTGCTTTATACATATATTTTGCCAACCTCCATTTAATGTGATCATTTAGCTCAATTCCATCCAACCTCCGACATGGATATTTATGTAGATTACCTAACAAAATAAATGCAAACACTCGACACACATTGTTAGGAATTGTTTGTAATCATCAAAACAGGATTAGGGAGTAGGCTCATAAACATGAGGCCAACAATCTCTTGGATGACTTTAACTTTTTTTAGGGTCAATATGTATTCCTTTGGATGTTAAATTAAATTCTAGGAATTTGCCGGATGATACCCCCAAGAAAGACTTGGTTGGGTTCATCTTGAGTTGATGTTTTCTCATAATTTCGAACACCATCCTAAAATCATTGACATGATTGAAAGCTCCCTAGAGAGGGGTGAATAGGGTTTATGCTAATCTAATCTGATTTTATGCTAATTAAAACAAATTAACAATTTATCCTAGCAAATATGATATACTACAAGATATATTCAAGGATAAGCAATATAAACAAGGGTGAAATAAATAAAAACAAATAAGAGTGATAGTGCGCAAATAAACCAACACAAACACTAGCAAATGATCACGGAGTTCGGACCTTCCGTCCTACGTCTCTGCTCCCCACTCCCGGGGAGAAATCCACTATCACACCGGGTTTTTAACGCTCACCCGAAGATGTTTACACCTCACATTTATTTTTCTAGATCACTAAAAACTTTACAATCAACACTCTTGCAATCACACTCTACACCCTCTAAGTGTTGGGCTCTAGCTTGTGTCTCCCTCAAGTGTTAGGAATTACAACCTACCTCTAGACATTACCATCTACCCCACTCCTCTTGGGATGACCCCGTCTCTCACCATACACTCCTCTCGGTGTACAAGTGTATTACAAAGTGATCTCACAAATTAAGCACAAATACATTAAATTTGTTCTCTATAATGGATGAGAACTCTATGTAAGCTCACACTTAATTGTTATAACTCTCACAACCCTAATAATACTATGTATGAAAATACTTAAGCTCAAGTGGGTGTATGTAAATAATGAGTGAAATCAATACTAAACTCAAATATAAAATCTAGCTTAAGAACAATGATAATCAAACAAGTATATAAATGTAAAGCTAGAGTCTGAGTTTAGAAAACTTCTCCAATGAATAACAAGAGAGAGAGAGAGAGAGAGAGAGTGAGTGAGTGAGTGAGTGAGTGAGTGAGAGAGATGAGTTGAAGCTCAAACACCAAAGAAATATGGGATCACTGTGATCTAGAATGAGGCTAATGAGTTGTTTCTGTTCAAATTCAAACTGTATGGCAAGTCTACATTGATTGTAGGAAACTCAACCTATCCACTTGGAAAGATCACTTCTCTCTACCTTTCATAGACCAAATGCTTGAAGGTTTAGCAAGACACAAGTTCTACTATTTCTTTGATAGTTATTCAGGTTACTCCTATTGCCCCTGAAGATCAGGAGAAAACCACTTTCACATACCCGTATAAAACTTTTGCCAACCGTCGCATTCTCTTTGGGTTATGCCATGCTCCTACCACTTTTCAACGATGCATGATTAATATCTTTTTCGATATGGCTGAGGGATTCCTAGATATTTTTATGGATGATTTCTCAATATTTGGTGATTCATTTTCTACGTGTTTGCATCATCTTAACTTGTCTTAACTCGGTGTAAAGAGAAAAATCTAACTCTTAACTGGGAGAAATGTTACTTTATGGTTAAATACAAAATTGTCTTAGAGCATATGTAGTTTTCAATAAAAATATGGAAGTTAACAAAGCTAAGGTAGATCTTATTTTTAACTTTCTTCCTTCCAAAAATGTCAAGGATGTCAGATCATTCCTTAGTCATGCTGGTTTTATCAATGGTTCATTAAAAATTTTAGCAAAATTTCTAAGTCTTTGACCAGTCTTTTAGCCAAGGATACACCCTTCAATTTCTCTCCTAAATGCCTTAAAGCCTTTGATTATCTAAAAAAGGAGCTAATCATAGCTCCTATCATTCATGTAGCGGATTAGACCCTATCCTTTTGAGTTAATTGTGTGATGTAACCGATTTTATAATTGGTGCTATCTTAGGGTAACAGATAGATGAAAAATCTCATATGATCTACTATGCAAGTAGGATATTGAACAATGCACAACAAAATTACTCCATTACAGAGAAAGAGTTTTTAATCATTGTTTTTGCCTTAGAAAAATTCAGATCCTATCTAATCGGGTCTTTGACCAAGGTTTACACAGATTACACCGCATTAAAGTATCTTTTAGCCAAAAAAGATGCTAAAGCATGACTCATTAGATGGATACGCTTACTTTAAGAATTTAATTTTGTAGATACTTGATAGGAAAGGAGCAGGTAACCCAGTAGCAGATTTCCTAATGCACCAACACTAAGTATTCTAATCAATGATCATTTCTGCATGAACAACTCTTACAAGTTTAATCTGTATTGTGGTTTGTAGATATTATTAATTAGTTGGTCACGAAACAACTCCCTTCACGTTGGTGTATTCCAAATATTTGTAGTATAAATACGATAGATTATGTTTCCTCCCCTAAGTAAAATATTTCTACTAGGATGATCTGATTCTATTTAAGTATTGTCCTCACTTGATCTTTGGAAGGTGTATTCCAAATGAAGAGACTACAAATATTCTTTTCTTTTGCCATGAGCAAGCTTGCGGGGCCACATTAGCCTAAGAAAAATTGCTGAGAAAATCCTCCAATGTGGGCTATATTGGCCCAATTTATTCAAGGATTCATACAAACTCTGTAAAGCCTATAATCTTGTCGGCTTTTAGGAAAGATCACTGGAAGAAATATGATGTCCTTATGACTAATCTCAGCCATTGAGCTTTTTAATCTGTGGGGTTTAGATTTTATGGGATCATATCTAAACTCTCTTGAATTTTTATACATCTAGTGGTTAGGATACATGTCTAAATGGGCTAAAGTGGTAGCTCATAAAACCAATGACAATAAGATGGTTGTCAGGTTTTTGAAAGAAAATATATTTTCCCTATTTGGAGTGCCTCGAGTGATCATTAATGATAATACTCATTTCTATAACTATTCCTTTGAGGCTTTGATGAGGAAATGTTCTATCACACATAGATTGCCAACTCTTTATCACCCCCAAACCAATGGTCAAGTAGAGATTATAAATAGACAAATCAAATTAGATTTTAAAAAAATTATTAATCAAAAAGATTGGTCTGTTAAATTATGTGATGCTTTATGGACTTATTAGAGATCTTTCAAAACTAACTTGGACATGTTACCATACAAGCTTATTTTTGGAAAAGTGCATCATCTACTAGTTACACTAGACCACTAAGCTATGCAGGCAATTAAACAGCTTAACTTTGATTTAGACTCAACAAAAAAAAGAATGCTCTAATTAAATGAGTTAGATGAGATTCAAAATGATGCATATATAAACTTGAAAATTTACGAAGAGAAAACTAAGATTTTTCATGATAATTTAATAATACGGAAGAGTTTTACATTGGGATAAAAACTTCTACTCAAAACTTCATCATTTCCCAAAATTGAGATCACAATAGATGGATTCGTATATTGTTAAACAACTTATCTCTCACTGGGCTATTGAGATAGAAAATCCTAAAATGCTCATGTTTTCAAAGTTAATGGTCAACGTTTAAAACCATGTTTAGAATTTTCTATACACGTAGAAGAGGATGTGTTGGTTCTTCATGAACCACACTATTTAAAAAATAAAGAAAATAAAGAAAATAAAATTCCTCATTTTGTTTACCCAATGTACAAATTTTTTTCCCTTTTTGTTTTTCTTCCCAGATACCCAATATGGTTAAGGCCCACAAAAAAACTAAAGAGAAGGATTTCTCTTTAGGTTGTAGTCTTGTCCATGAAGTAAAATTTCTCTTTGCATTGCAGACCAGCCCATGACAAAAAAAAAAGAAAAAAAGAAAAGAAAACCCCTAACCATAGGCTAATCGATTAGACAATTGATTAGAGGTCTCTCTCTCTCTCTCTCTTCTCTTCTCTTCTCTCTCTCTCTCTCCTAATCTCTTTTTCTCTAAACTCTCTCAATCTCTCAAAATCCTCCCAAATCTCTTCTCCAAATCAAAGAAGGGGGTGATTGGAAAAAATCTCCACAACCAATTGCAATAATCCTGCAATTCAATCACTCAAAATCAAGGTATAAACACTCAGACCCTAACTTGGCAAATTTTTGTGAATTTACTTTGATTTATGGTGCAAAATTGTGTATGTAGTTGTTGAGAATGATAATTGAACGAATTCTGGGGTAATTGAGATGTTGTTTTGATTGGAAAATTTTAGTGAAAATTGATCAATTAAGTCACCAAGTGATAACTAATCGATTGATCAATTGATTGGTCAATTGATTAGCAGGTTTACGACAGAAACTGTTATTTTACATTTTAACCCCCGAAACTCTAAATTTCTTGTAGAATTAAACCCTAATTACTATAATTAAGTCATTTTCTTGTAAATTAGACAATGGATTCAGGAAAATGACAACAAATTATACAATCTTCTCTCACATTCAACAATTTACCTATCCACTTTGAAAGAGAATTCAATAATGATAAGCTATTTGAATACCAACCAATTGCTAATATATTTACAGAAGTTGGGATAATGTGACACCCCAGGGTTCACACAAGGCTGCAGTCCGATATGAAATCAGGAATGTCAAACCTGTCATGCACCACACCATACAATAACATGTTTTACTATCATAATTACTATCTCTCTAGTAGAGTCAACAACAGGTGTAGGTACAAAAGCAAGTAAAAGATAATACAAGAGATATATGATGAAATGATAGAGATCAAAATGATATTTCATCATCCAACATACAGAAATATAAAGTAAATCTCTGAAATAACAAATCTGGAGATCTCAACAAGTCTCAAATACAGAATATCTGATAAAAAGAAATAAGGCACACAGCCTTTACAACTTCTAGAACATAACTCTCAAATGTCTAAACAAAATGTCTACAGTGGAGCTCCATAAATAAAAATAAAACTACAAAAAAAGATGGGTGCTAATATGCATCGCCATTAACCTGTGACTCTCCGTGCACCTGGTTCGTTACCTGAAATGGGAGGG
>BQKN01064469.1:7047-23764 GCA_022839385.1 Asparagus kiusianus | reverse complement strand
GAGAACACAAGTTTAGGGCTAGGGTTTGAGAGAGGAGGAGAGGGGCTGCTAGGGTTTGGAACACAGGAGAAAAGAGATATTTTTTATGTTTAAACATGTGTATATATGACAGTAAACCTGAAAAACTACAGCCAAAACCCGAAACTCGAAACTGGAAAACCCAGTCTGACTAGAAACATACTCTTTGGTATTTTAGCTGTAACTTTCGCATCAGACCTCGGAATGAGGTGATTAAAGATTTATTGGAAAGATGCTGAAGATATGTACAGCTTTGTTCTTTTAAGTTTTTACATATTCATAACGTATCAGTGTGTAAAATACAAAATCTCTCCACTGGTTATAAATTTCCAGATTTATACATCGAGCATGAATTGCGCATTTGCTCTTATATATCTACATATATACATTGAATTGATCTCAAATCAATTCCTAGCATACTCAAATATCATAATATATTATTTATAAATATATAACATATTTATTATTATTTATCACAAAATATTCAAAATTTTAGGGTCTTACAGATAAGTTCAATGATGACGAGGAAACCAAAAATGACAAACTCTATAATATTTAGAGAATTTTATGACAGATCAATCGAGGACACAGCTTCTGCCACTATTCATGGGATAGCTATATTAGTCATACTCAAGCTCATCCAAAAGATCTTAGGACTCCCCAAACACCCAAATATTGCCCTGATTTCTTTCAAGGTTTAGCTCAGAGTATAGCCTCTAATGACTACAATCAGATGGCTGAGTATTTGTTTAGAATAGTACCTAGGGGTGGGACCTTGCATTCATGCATGCTTAAGAAAGAGTTCCACCCGAGGCAAGAGGCTCACAGCTTCCACTTTTACATCATCACATTTTATCACACTTTTTTACCCTTAATATATATTTTATTTGAAAAATATATAGACTAATATTAAATTTTTATCTTAATTTGCATGAAATAAAAATTAATGAATAAAAATCTAAAAGAACCAAATTTTCTCATTTTTCTATAATTTAATGAAGCCTAAGATCAAGCCAAGAGGAGGCCACAAAAGTCCAAAAGAAAAAATTGGTTCAACAAGGCAATAAAGGAATCAAATTTGTTAGAAACCAATCGGTTAAGCAACCGAATAGCCGATTGGCTAATCTGTTGGCCAACCGATTAGCTAACCAATTGGCCAACAGATTAGTTTGTAACAGAAACAGTGTATGACTAAGATTTATTTCCTAGAGCCCAATGATAATCTAATGGCTCTTATTGATTACAGTAGGTTATATAAATAGGGGTAGAGGGTGAGGGGTTTAAGTGTGAATTTTTTAAAAAATTTCTATTAGGAGATGATGATTACTCGACTAATCGGTTGGCCAACCGATTGGCTAACCGATCAGTTTGTAAAAAAAAAGTGTATGACTGAGATTTATATCTTGGAGCCTAATGCTAATCTAATGGCTCTTATTGATTACAGTAGGCTATAAATAGGGCATCAAGGCTAATCCAATAGCTCTTATTGATTACAGTAGTAAATAGGGGTGGAGGGTGAGGGGTTTAAGTATAAATTTTTTTATAAAAATTCTATTTGGAGAGGATAGTTACTCTTAATTGAGAAGAATTTCTAAAATTATAAACTTGTATTCGCAATAAATAAAATAATTTATTTCCTCTTCTTTTATTTTCAATCTTCTCTTTTGATGATGATAAAGTGAAGATGAAGCTTTTCTTCATAAGGGGCCACCCCTTGGAATGTAAATTTTTATTTTCTCTTTTTATTTTTCTTGTTTTAGAAATGCTGATTTAGGATTTTATTTTCTTGTTATTATATTTGGTAAATTAGATTTATTTCATGCTTGTAGTATAGATTTATTTTATACTTTGTTGAATAGATTTACATATTCTTGATCTTTTTATTGTTTTTATTGTTCTTTTTCTTGCTTATTTTTTATTTTCTTGTATTTCTCTCATGCATTGTTTTCTTTTTGTTCTTAATATGTGTAACTAAATTTTTTAGGAGATCAAGGATTGTGTGAAATTAGTTTAATTTCTTTTGTGGTTTACAGATTGCTTTCTTTATGCTTAAAATTATCATGCTTAGGATAATCAACTAGAAAACTAGTTGGTAGAAGAAGAATTTAATAATCTATGCTTATCTTGAGTGATGTGATGGGTTATGCTTATGAATTCTAGAATTACTATCTAGTTATTTATTCTTTTCATGAATGAAAATTTTACTTGGATGATAATTTAATAGATTATGCTTTTTGTATGTGCTTTAATATCTATACTTAGTAAATATAAAATAAAATCTGATAAAAAGATAGTAGTTCATAAAACCTAATCGATGTTAACTAGCAGATTCAATTCTAGATCCCTATGTTTCTCTATTTGTTTTTACCTCAATTACTATTGATTTTGATTTTTTTCATCCTCCTCTTGATTTTCCCTTTTTTTTTAAATTTTCCCATTTCTTGCTTTTCCTTTGTTGATTTTTTTTGTTCTTCCTCCTCTTTTTCTTTTCTTATTTTCATTTCTCTTTTTATTTTCTTCTAGTTTCCTTTTTGTGCCTTTTTGTTTATTCCCTCCTTCTATCTTCTTATTTTCACTTTTTATCTTTGTGACAAATCACTATTTCTACCTCTCTACACATTTTATTTCACTCATTTTTGTCCACACATTTTTAGGACCAATTTTAGAAATTTCTAAGCACGCTTCTTCCTTGTGGGTTCGACACCTTCCTATACTATACTTGATAATTATTTTCTTGCAACTTTTGTGCATGTTTATTATGCACATATGAGTCATGAATAAAATTGATGAGCTATGTTGGGGTTTCTTATGGGGGAGAACCAATCAAGTTTCTAAAGTTCCACTCATTGCCTAGAACAATGCGTGTCAACAGAAGAAATATGGAGGACTAGGGGTTTATTCCGCTAGCTAATGGAATGTGATGGCTGCCATTGAACTTCTATGGTTCATACATATTGAAAAGGATTTATTATGGATCAAATGGATCCATGGAATCTACTTGACAGGCACTGTTATTTGGGAAGTTCACTCTAAGAAGGGCGACTCTTGGATGGGGAAGCAACTAATAAAATGTAGAGATCTTGTTGTGAGTTGTGTTGGAGGGACTGATGCTTTGATAGCCATGATTCAGCTCTCTGCTTTATACACAAAGCTCACTGCTAACTCTACTACTGTCCAATGCGGTGACACTATTTGGAATTCACACTCTCTTCCTAAGCATGCTTTTATTTTATGGCTGGCCTTTCAGTCTAGATTTCTTACACAAGATAGGCTACTTCTTCAAATTCTTGTTTTGAGGAAAGTCATCGACATCTCTTTTTTTGACTGTTTGTTCTCTATGAATACACGGAATGCTGTCATGGATTGGGCTTGTTCTGACCGGAAATCATGCTAACGGAACCAAATACTTGACCGGTTCTCTTGTCCACCGACCAAGATATTAATTATATGTAGTATTTGTTTAATTAAATTCCAAAAGCCCAGCCCACTAACCATCCCAGACTCAGCCCATCAATCACAACCCGACCCCATCCTCCTGTAGGGTTTCCGCCTCCACTTAAAATAAAATAAATAAAAACGAAAAAAAGAGTACCCCCTCTCGTCTCCTGTCGTCCTCTCCCCCGTCGCCGCCTCCCATTTATCAAACTTAGTAGGTTAGGCTTCTAGGGTTTCATCATCGATGGCCCCTCGCAAGACCCCTAGGGTTTCATCCCGCAACCCAAACCTCATCAGGGGAATCGGAAAATTCTCCCGCTCCAAAATGTACCACAAGAGAGGACTCTGGGCTATCAAGGCCAAAAATGGCGGATCTTTTCCCAAACACGACCCGAAACCCGCACCCGCTAAGGCCGCAGAGAAGCCCCCCAAGTTTTACCCCGCCGACGATGTTAAGGCTCCCATTCCCAACCGCCGCAAGCCCAAGCCCACCAAGCTCAGGTCTTTGATCTTGATTTTGTTAGATTTTTAGGTTTTGGTCTTAGGGTTTTGTTTTTGCTTATATCTGTGTTGAAAATTTCGAGTTTTTTGTCGGTTTTAGGGCTAGTATTACTCCGGGGACCGTGCTGATTTTGCTTGCGGGAAGGTTCATGGGGAAAAGGGTTGTGTTTTTGAAGCAGTTGCCATCTGGGTTGCTTCTTGTTACTGGTAAATTATTAATCCCCTCTTCATTTGAATTGCTTGAAGCAGGTGATAATGTAGTGGTTCTCTTTGTTTTGACGTGGCTTAAGGGCTTAGTTTGTTGCGTTCTCATGATTTGTACGCTTTTAACATTGAAAAGTATTATCAAGTACGGAAAATAGTTTGGAACAATAACCCGTGTTATAACAATATTAAAATTTTCTTATAATTATAGTACCAAACCAAATCATTAGATAACTTTTGATGGGTATTAGAAGTCAAGCAGAAACAAATAAGCTCGCTGTTATTGTTTTACACCTGTAAGCACTTGATTGTGAGTTGGTTATGTATTAGAATAGTAGTTAATTGATAATGTATACTATACTAGCGGCTAGCGCAGGATATCTAATTACTGGGACGGGTGGCTCTCTTTCTATGATAAGTGCGGACTTTTCAATAGTCTTCTTTACATACGCCTTGGAGATCTATATTTATTCCTTGAGCGTTAGTTTTTCATAGGTGATCTTTCTTGTGCTTGGTAATGTGTGGGTGGTGAAATGATCTACACAAAGTTGAGAAACAGGTGATATGTGGATCAGAGGATTTTTCAAGAAGCAATTCTCTAACATATCTCTTAATATTTTTTTGTAATTCACGACTGTTCTATGCAGCATACGCTTTTCTAATTCTCATTATTAGTCTAATTGCCTGTTGGTCAAGGTGCTTCTTTCTAATATGAAGAGTTTTATGATGTTAGCTCACCTCTTAAAGGTATAGGGAAACGCTCAGGATTTAATTTAACTGTTTTTGTTAATCTTTCTCTTCAGTAGTGTTGTTTTTCTGCTTAGTATGAACCATTGAGGTAATAATATATTTATGATGGGGTTATTTTCTGTCATGAAGTAAGTATGTTGTGGATTGTAACATTTCATGTATACGGTGATTATTGCGTAATGGGACTGTTTATCTTCCTGTCTTTGACATTGAAGTTTTTTCAACAACTGTGTCGTGGCTGTTGGTCTTGTTTTTTCACTGATGTTGAAGGTTCTTCGATATTGGAAAAGATAGTATCTTATTGTTTTGGTCCATAATCAGAATCCCAAATATGGTATTGGTCACCTCTTCTATCTGTCCAAGAAACATTAGGGGTAGGGGTCCTAGGGGATATGCGCATTCCAAGTGCTCGTACTGAATAAATGGAAAAAATAAAACTACAAGGCCTAACATACAAAATTCCATCATAAAGTCTTGTAGAAAACATACTGCCCATCAAAGCAGTGGTGCTTTTCTACTTCGTATGAACCATTGAGGTAATAATATATTTATGATGGGACTATTTTCTGTCATGAAGTAAGTATGTTATGGATTGTAACATTTCATGTATATAATGATGATTGCGTAATTGGACCGTGCATCTTGTTGTCTTTGACATTGAAGTTCTTCAGCAACTGTGCCGTGACTGTTGCTCTTGTTTTCTCACTGACGTTGGAGTTTCTTTGATATTGGATAAGGCAGTATCTTATTCTTTTGGTTCATAATCAGAATCCCAAATATGGTCACCTCTTTTATCTGTCCAAGGAACATTAGGGGTAGGGGATATGTGCATTCCAAGTGCTTGTAATGAATAAATGGGGGAAAAATAAAACTATAAGGCCTAACATACAAAATTCCATCATAAAGGCTTGTATAGCAAACATACTGCCGATCAAAGCACTCTCAATAATGGGAAGGGTAGGTTCTATCGCTCGGAATGACACCTAGGGGCTAGCAGGATACAAGATGCCTTTTGTTCTTATTGATTTAGCGGCAGATCTTCTCAAAATTTGCCTCACCTTCTTGCGCTCTGGAGGACTAGGGAGTTTAGTGCCATCGAAACCACTTAAATCCAACATCTCTACATCCTCCTCAGGATCAATATCAAAGCAGTCATAGAGGTAAGGGGAACAATTGTAGCGCTATTTTTTTAGTATACTTGCACAAGATATGCTTTAAACAAACTTTATTTTCATAGTTTTGGAGTTATTTTTTTTAATCCTAAACTTTTTCTGAATTCTCATGCATTTGAAATTTATTATGTTAGAAATCTTGCTATTGTTTTTCCTAAGTCTTACTCTCTTTAAGTTCTTTTTGGGTAGATAGAGCAATTTCAGTTGAATCTGGTCAAGTTATTTAATGAGGGATAACATACTTGTCTTATGAGTACATGGTGTGGGTATCTTTAGATGATAACTGAAAGTTCAAAGAATTTAGTTTCCTTGCTGTCAAAGTTATTGTATTTGTTGATTGTTTCTGTTTATGGTGTTTCTGTGAACTTAAAACATTCGAACTTTCTTTTCATTCTGTAAGATACATGTGTTCTGAGCAGTGGTTCTTTATCTGTGGTACTCCTAACTAGTCTGTTATTCGGTAGCTTGCTAAAGATGTACTATATATGTGAATTTTTCTAAGATTTAGTTTGTACATGCCTTAGAAGTAGATTTATTGTACTAGGTAAATTTCAATTTTCTACTCTGGGCTGTTTTGATAATTTGAGCAGTAAGTTTAGGAGTATCCAGTATCTACAATGATATAAGCAGGTTGTAGGTTGAGCCGTTGCTAAAAATCTTAAAAGCCTTTTGTGTGTGCGCGAAAGTTAGCTTGTCAGGATGATGTATTCATATCCTCACTTTTGCTTTGTTCTTAGCAATCCATTTTAGTCAATGCAGTGTATTCTGTATTTGTTGCTGAATACACTCTTATTTTATGATGCCATTATGGTGTATAGAATTGATATTTTTCTGTTTGATGCCTTTTTAAAAATAATTCATTACACATGAGTTATCACTTGCAATTGTTGCATTGGAAAAATTATTGCCTGTTCAATGAGCACCACCCTAGCATACTCTTGACTCAATAAAAGACTGACATGTGGCACTTCTTACCTATAAATCATTTAGCATCTTGTGATATTTTTACAAAATACCCTCTATGCTATATAATATATTTTTAACAAACAAACAAAAGGATTTTTCTCCTTTATCAAAGTGTGGATCACCGCTATCCTTATCCTAAAAAAGCAACCGACTCTTCATCTTCTCCATCCACTGCCAAAAAAACAACTCGTATGTTCCTCTTTGAAATATTTAACTAGGGCTCTAATGAAATAAAGTGGAGGAAGTTTGTTGACAATTTTTTACTTGTTATCTTGCATTCATTTCCATTCCTTTGTTGTTCTCCAAAATGAAGATATTGTTTTTAATATCCCCGATATATTTGATATATCCGATATATCGGTCGATATTTCGATTTACAAGACTTGTCGCGAAACGATATGGTCACAATATTTTTACCTTTTGTGCAACTTTTGGACGATATATCTTCAACATGGCCAATATATCAGCCGATATGTTGACCTATTTGTCCTTTTATATGGTTTGTCAAAAAAATATAGTTTCACAAAATTTCCATAATGTCTTTTAGCAAAAGTTCTATCCCTATGAAGTTTTTAGCAAGTTCTAGTAGGTTATTTTCCCTAACTAAGTTTCTATAATTTATTAGTGATCCTAAACATATATTATTTATATTTTTGTATGCTTAGATTTTATTAAGTATGTTTAGATTATATTTTAGGGTGTGATATTATATATGCACATAACCGATATGGCACTATAATATTTACTACATACCCCTGATAATTCCCTGATATCTGCAATCCGATATGGATTTTGGCTGTCCAATATTTCTTTGATATATGATACTTAAAACCTTGATGTGGAGAACTATGATGTGTGAGATGGGTTATTTCTAACATGAAATCTGTAATTAGCTCATCAATGAATTAATTGCAATCATGTCCATGTTTATATGAAAATCCTTATTTAAATGGAAGACATGTAAAAAAAAATACCCCTAAGCTTGATTTCTGGATTTTCCAAAAATTGCGCATAGGGGTATTTTTGTGATATGATTACACTATAAAGATGCAACTAAAAGCTATAGCTTTCTCTCAATTTTTTATTTAGTGGTAAGCTGGATCGGGAAGTGTAAAAGAAAATGATTAGTCTTGCTCTAACAATATTAGTTGGGATGAATTATTTTTGAACCAAAGAAATCAGTTATGGGACTATTGATGTGTTATTTTGTTAACCCTTGGTCTCAGATGGAAATCGGTTGTTTATTCCTTACTTTTGTATTATGAATCTTGATCTTAATTTAAGTTGGAAAGAAAATTATTTGTTTTGTCAATGTCAATTCTTAGCTTTTGGCAGAGGATGGTGATTAGGGGTGTTAATGGAGCGGATACGATTCAGATATGACACTTATTATATCCATATCCGTTTTCAATAAACAGATACGGATTATCTTCAGTAAGAAAAAACCTTAACCATATCCGCACTCATTGGAAACGGATACGGTTCGGATATTTGAGAATCGGATCAGATATGATCACAGATATGAAGCGGATATTCGACAAATGGATATGAATCGAATATGAATTAGTACACCTATATATAAATTGCAACCAAATGGGTAAATGTATGTGGTTGTAGGCTTCTCCTTGCATAAATGTATGAGGGCGCGTCCTTATCAATATGGAAAGATTGTCACAAATGCCACTCAAAATGTCCATGCACAAGCTAATTAACAATTTGTATAGATCCACATAGATCAAAATGTAATTTTTAAGAAAAATCAAAACATTCCAGAACTAAGGCCCTAATACCTTATATTTGCTTCATCCACCAATTAAAATCTCGATCCAAAATTCTCATTCTCACTAACATCAAAATGCACTATAACTAATCAAAACACTGACTAATAATGTGTGATACACAACAATATTTCCACGTACATCTAACCGCAACCGCGAAAACCAGACCTTCAATCGTTGAACAAAAATGCAGTCAGCTCAAATGAGATCAAACAATTTGTAAAAATAATGCATATAAAAGATTATTATATGTGAAAACCCTAGAAGCTTACCATCTTGAGTAACCAATGGATAATCCTTCACATCCAAATTCACAAACCAATCCCAGTCCTTGCTAATCCTGAGCAAGAACGCCGCCTTGTGAAGCACGACCGAGAGTGCCGACGATCCACCGTCGTACGCGAAGTCGATTTTGTCGATGATGAGGCGGGCGGCGAATCCGACGGTGAGAACTGACGGCGTGCGGCGAAGACAAGGCGGGCGAACTGGACGAGGCAGGCAAACTGGCCGAGACGACGCGAACGACCTGGCGAAGACGTCGCGGGAAGCAAAGTCGAGGCGGGCGACAAAGTCGAGGCGGGCGAACTAGCCGAGACAACACGGGCGAACTAGCGAAGACGGCGCGGGCGGCGGGTCGGGATCGTGGGGTTGTAGAAATTGAGTGGGAGATTGGAGTGGACTCAGTGGAGGCTAGGGTTTTGTTACTTTTGTAGTTGGGTTTTAGGTTGGTTAGCAGTTACGGGCTTGGAACTTTGGATACGACCCAAATCCTTATGTTTATTAAGTTGCAGATATCCATATCCGCAACCCTCATATCCGTATCCAATTCGTATCCGAAAAAAACCGAAACCGGATCCGTATCCGAAACCGTATCCGCCCGGTTTTGAAAATAGCTTGCCATATCCGCATCCGTTAGGATACGGATGCGGATCGGTTCGAATAAAACCGAACCGTTTGGCACCCCTAATGGTGATACATCACCTTAGTTATGTTATGGGGATGAGGAGGATGGAGGATGGTGATACATCACCTTAGTTATGTTATGGGGATGAGGATAGTTGTGGTCCCAACTTGATTTGTTTGTTTGTTAAAAATAAGTATGTATATGGGGTGTTTTGTTAAACCAACACAAGATGCTAAATGACCGAGGTAACAAGTGTTATGTATCAGTGTTTTATTGAGGGAGTATGCTAGGGTGGTGCTCATTGAGCAGGCAAGAATGTTTTGCTGCATTGGCCCCTCTTCTCCAAATTTAAATTGCTGAAACCATGTCATGTTGAGCAACCGATGTATGCTCTAAGTCTGCTGTATGGTTTCTCTGTAAGTATGACTTATTAAGTTGAGTAGATATCTATTTTAAGAAGGGACCATATTGAAGTATTTAGTTGCTGTAATAGAGAGTGGAAGCATCAATGCTTTGAAAGGTGGAAACAAGGAATAATTTGGTTGTTAGTGAGGCAGTGTTGGCAGATACGAAGGAAGTGATTTGAATTTAGAAGATACTGGATACTTTATTGTTCAAGTATGTCTTTGATACTTTAAGAGTACTGAGCTATGTCTTTGATATTTTAAGAGTAATGAGCTACCTTAATCATGCTAAACTCTTCGAACTTTAGGTGGAAGGAGGTATCATTGCATAATATGGTTTGTTTAATAAGGCTATGTTGGCAGGTGTTAATGAAATTACTGTCATACCCTGCACAGAACATTCTGATTCGAAATTAGTAAGTCTATCGAAACCTTAAATACATTGGAAAAAATACATATCGATGCAACGTTATCTCGCAGACAGTTGGCCGATTCATATATGGTGGCTTCTTTTTTTTTTAAGAATTGTTTGGTGAATTTTATTTTTATCATTTTTTTGTTGATCAATCAATTTGGGCCTGGTATGTATTGCGCACCTGTTCTGTTAATCTCCAATTCCATAAATTCTGTTGCTACTTACTCTCTCTGCAGGGCCTTTCAAGGTTAATGGAGTGCCTCTTCGACGTGTTAACCAGTCCTATGTGATTGGAACATCTACCAAGGTTGATATTTCCGGAGTTAATGTTGACAAGTTTGATGACAAGTACTTCGCAAAGGAAGGCAAGAAGAAGGTGAAGAAGACCGAGGGAGAGTTCTTCGAAGGAGAGAAAGAGGTTTGTTTCTTTGAGTTACTAATGATCTTATTGTTTAATTGTTCTTTCAATTGCGTTGGCTTCTACTCGTTAGGTAATGCCCTCATTTGTATTATGTTCTTATGGTACAGGAAAAGAAGGCTCTCCCACAGGAAAAGAAGGTGGATCAGAAAGCTGTGGATTCACTGTTGTTGAAGGCCATTGAAGCTGTTCCAGATCTCAAGTCGTACTTAGGCGCCAGATTCACATTGAGCGAGGGCATGAAACCACATGAGCTTAAGTTTTAGTTCGGAGGATGCTCTTGTTTGAGATCTCTCCTAGGTATTTTGCTTTTTAAGTTGCTAGCTGTAGCTTAGTATTTAGAGTCAAGGATGAGACGCTTACTTTTTTATTCTAGGGGATTCTTGTTGATTGTTTTGCGTGCATTTAGTTTTGAACTAGTTCGGTTAACTGGAATCTATATGTACTGTTTTGCTTGCTGCTGATATCTTTCATATATATGACTTTCACTTGGATCAATTTTCTTTTGGAGAATGTCATTGTATCCCTAAAACATGGGGAGTACTGGACTTTATTCTTTGCTTCAAAATGAAATACATGATCCTCTTAGAAGTCGGAGGAAGTCGAGGAATTCGCATCTTGTAGTGGTTAATTAATCTTGTCACTTTTAGTGAAAACATTATGTCTGCCACCTTTCTCATGCCTTTTCTTCTATCGGCTGATAAAATAACCCATTTGCTTATGCTCTGGTGAACATCAGAAGTAGTGAATTTATTTATTACGTAATCTGTAAAGATGTTTATTTTAATCTCAAGGGTTACGAGCGGAACCCATCGACATTCATTTTGATTTTTGGCTGTGACCGCTCTTAGTATAGTGTTTTTATATTCAACTAGAGCTTCAAAATATTGACTTCAGTATTGTGGTTTGATATTTTTTTCCCCACTGTTGACTGTTAGGTAATCCACAATAACCAGCAAACAGTATTCCTCATAATTCGATTTCACATCTCACTTCAGCAGCCCAGCAAACTTGATACGTTTGAACTTCGAAGCCTAAAACTCGGTATGATAAAACCCCTAACAAATCCACACATTATTTCAGACATCCTTGAGTTTCCTCTCTCCCCTCTCCTTTTACGCCAATCCGATCGACACAACGAAACCAAACTAGAAAAAAGCTCGACAACAATAACACAAACCATGCACATCACGTTCCCAAAACTTCCAAGCTCTCTCTCAAATTAAAGCATACTGTCAACACGCGACGGCAGCCTCTTGAAGAAATTGCTGGGGACCGACGGCATCTTACTCCGAAACCTCGGATGCCTCAACATATAAAGCCCGACCACCAGCGCCACCACCTTGAATGGCGTAATGTACAGGACCACCGCCGTCAAGAAGCAGAAGATTATAAACAAGCACGTAGCCCTCGGATCTCTCCAGCTCAGCAAACTCTGGAACCTCTCCCCCTGAGCCGCCAGGTCTCCGACCACCGTCTGTATCCTCCCCGCCACGCTTCGGAGCCTGTCGTACCTCATCATCACCACATCCTGTGGCTTAGTCGTCGGAAACGTGTCAAACTCCTCATCCAGCTCGTCCGGATGCACCGCCTCCGCCCACGACAGCCTCGTGTCCATGTGTGGTGGGTGCCTCGCCCGGAACCGATAGTTCCAAAGGCCGATCAAGAACATGTACAGAAACATTGTCGGCAGTATTAGTTCGGGGTAGCATACGAGTATTAGGAAGAGGACATGAACGAGCACGGTGGTTATCGGGTTCTTCCACTTGCACACGTCCCCAAGCCATCTAAACGTTCCTACGACACCAGAGAGGACCGACATTATGCGGAAGAAATTAGCCTTGCTCCGCCTCATGCTCCACATGTGCGAGTCAACGTCGAGCATGTACTCGACGACCTCCTTCCTCAGGGGAGGCTCGGCTCTCCCTAGCCTTGTCGCTACTATGCTCATCGCTTGGTACCGGAGACTGTCGAGTTGGTTAACCGTAAAAGGATGCAGATAATGCATCTTAGGGAGAAGTGGGTGGCTGTAGAGATAAATGGTGTTCATGAGAGACAAGCAAGTGAATCGCACTGCTAACTGAAGCTCCCCCATCTTCTTCACCCCCGACCGCTGTAAGACAATCAGCGGATACGAGTGCGTGTATATCCGATCAGCCTCCAGCGTTGACAACCGTATCCTGACCTTTCCGATTCGTGAGTCGCGGCTGGAACCACCTCCTCCGCCGTTGGTCCTATCATGACCAAGGTGGCAGTTGTCGAACACACCAAGGGTGATGACAGTGCACGGGTCATACACCTCCCATGTGTACTGTTCATTCCATTTGGGCGAGAACGAATCGATCATGGTCCGTGTTCGGACCCATTTCTGCCCATACTTCGCCACGCAGTACGCATCAGTGGTGCCTCGGCCATCTCTAGTCTTCATCGGAACAAGCCCCTGTGCTCCTAAGATTCCGACCTCTAGTATGCCTATCGGTTGCTTCCACAGCTGACGAGCAGTCGGGCGTTGGTCGCTTATATACATAGTAGACTCGTCCATGACATGATATCCGCCCTCGAGGCAGGCTCGGAGGTGGACTCGGGTGGCGAACCTGAGCTCCTTTCGCTTTTCACCTTCCAGAACGCCAAACCCGAAACGCTCCATGTTGAACCAACGGGAGTGGACAGGACGGTGGTCGAGCCTCTTCTCGAAGACTGTGAGGGGGAGGACAAGGCGGCCAAGAATTTCGTCCTTGGTTAGGCTCACGCGGTCTTCGATGGTTAGAACTAGCTGTTCTTCGAAAGGTTCGGCTGCAACGAAGACAAGGTCCTCATTCCACAGAGGGCTCAGTGTTCGGGCTGGACAGTGTTTGGTTTTCAGCATTTGGTTACCCACCTGCATTATCATGAAAGAGGAGAGGTTTTATGTTCAGGGAAGAAAAACTTAGCTAATTAGTTCAAGATAAGCTTATGACTCGTTAAGAGTTCTGGTATAAGTGACCATTTTCTGATCTTGTTATTGCCATAGAGATCAGAATCTCGTATCGGGATATAAAATATGACAGATTGGCATGCCTATCTTCAAACGTAGTTCAACATCAGAGTGATTTATTTATCTTCTAAAATGAACAATATCAATGATGAAACTTAATCTATGAGGTTTAGAACAATATCTAAATGAGTAATTACAGGATATTAATCATAGCAAATGGTATCAGAACACCAGAAGCTAGTTTAAGTGACTGAAGTGAGGACAACATCCCAAGAAAATAGTATCAGAAATATCAAGCTCTATCAAACAACTTCCCTGTTACACAAGAACTCGTATCAAGTGTAGAAATTGCATGAATGACCGAATAATGTCGAAAATCTCACAAATTTTTTTTTTTCCATTCGAAGTTCCAGCTAAGTACAATTCAGATTTGGATACTTTCCGAGATAAATGATTGAATAAATAGTGCGATTCCTCACCTGAACTTTGACAAAAACATCAGGAACCCGACTCTGATCATTAGGTTGAACATCCTGTGCCTCAATAACATTAACTCGAAGGTACCAGAGCTTAGGCGACACATAAACCTTTGATCTGATGCTATAAATCCCCTCCCCATGAACCGAGGCTGCATCGGCATGCCAAGCCTCAGGAAATGCCTCGTCTGCTTGAGTCCCCATCCACACTGCGAGCATAATCTCCCCTCTCACCTTTCCATCTCCTCGATGATTCTCAAGGCGGTACCATTGAGGGGCTAACGGGCTATCGGGTGGGACTCTTGTGGGTACTTCATTCAGATCGAACACTACCTTACCAACATAGTCGTCTCTTGCCACCACTTCCTTGTCCTTGACGTAGACTTCGAGTACAGATGACTGGATCCTCTCCTTGGAGAATGCAAACACCTAAAGCTCCGTTGGCATAAGTTACAAGTTGTTGATGTTATTGAAAGAGAAACTAAAAATGATTCAAATGAAAACGTGATAAAGAGAATCATAACTGAAGACGCACAGATGAATCGTATCATTAATTAATCATAGTAATTTTGAGGTTTTAAATAAAATGCAGCAACTATGACATCAACGTTAAGTAGAGCCGACACCTGAAGTGTGACATTGGTAGAAAAATATATGAAGAAACATTAGTATTTATGTCAGTTTTTTTCCTGAAGGATTCATGAAATTTCATAAGCCTTTGAATTTCATGATATAATAAGATAATAAATGTTTAAGACAAATTGAACTGTCAAGTAGCTCTCTGCAGTTTGCTAATTAATGTCCTAAGTGATTGTAAATTTTCATGTTGAACTTGAGATTTTGTATGCTATAGTGCATAATCATTCAGTAAATGAAGGAAAAAGAACTCAAGACCAACTTCAAAACAATCAGGAATGAGTTGTTATATATCATGCCTGATTCCATTCTGGGTTAGTCTTCTTCTCAAAGTGTTTGGTAGTTCCCCTATAATTGCCAAGCTTGACTTCTGCATACGGATCACAGCTTCCAGTTAATGGATTTGTCGGTAGATCCTTCGCCTTCTCAACCCTCACATAAAGATAATGCATCTGCTCAACGAGATCATAAGTGCTTGTGAGCTTATCTGCTCCGATCCCCATCCACCCACCCCGTCCATGTCCGCCAGCTCTCCATCGCTCTCCAAGCTGCGGGTTCGTGTCCTTCAGCTTGAACTCCTCAGCGGAACTCGGCTTAGCTTGATGCATCATCGCTATCAGCACCGATGAATTTACTTTACGTTTCTCCTCGACAATCCTCCCTTTCAGAGGTGCGACCTGATTCTTGCCTACGTGTCTGAAAGTCTGAACCTGAACTTCCTTTATCGCCTCTTTGATCTCCTCTTTCTCTTCCTCTTCTAGCAGAGGACTAATTGATAAGGGTTTAGGAGATATGTAGATTTTTAGGGCGATATGCCCCTTAACAGAGGAAAAGAGCCACTTTTTCTCTAGTGGGAATCTTTGGAGGACTTGTTCGCCTTCACGAACGATATTCGAGCATTTGACTCTAACCTTGCCTAGGAAATTTCTGCCTGCAGCAGGGAAAGTTTTACGGTCGTTGTAGACTGAAACTTCGACGCCTTGCGTCTGGAGTTTCTCTGGGTCGGAGAGTGGAAACTCGAGCTTCTGGTTCCAGACGGGGTTGAGGTTTTTGGTCACGGTTGGTGTTCGGCTTAGCTGGTTATCGTAGTCCACTTCTGCGAATGCACTCGATGAGCCTTCTCCGTCTCTGGGCAAAAGATCATGGGCTTCTATGACTTCAACAACTAGTTTCATTCCTGGGTTTTGTCAGTGATATCCTAGTGGGGAGGGGTCGAAGAAAGGAAGGATTGATGAAGTGGGCATTCTTCCTTCTTTGGGGCTGTTGTGCTGGGGGCATTGCCTTCATCATGATGGAGGAAAGGGGCTTTTTTCCATAGAGAAGCCGTGTACACGCTAGTGAAGGGGCCGAAAGAAGGGGAGAAGCTCGGAAGACATATATATTTAAAAAGAGGAAAGATGAGGGAATGAAGACATCGTTTGCCTTTTCGACTGGTTATGTCCTCATGAATTTGTTTTTTTTGACGTATCTAATTGCCTCTAATTTGCATGCTGTATGCTTCTATTAAATTGTCACCTACTGCATCGAAACTGCTAAGATTATGGTTGTACTACATAGTGGTACATTTTCCCAAAGCGTGGTTTAACTCCATGTCATACATAGATTGCTATTGTTGTGTTTGGCAACCACTCAAAATAGGGGTGGGGATTGATCTTGGCCCCATTTT
>BQKN01064465.1:108235-140348 GCA_022839385.1 Asparagus kiusianus | reverse complement strand
TAGATCTAACATTTAGCCCTAAACATGAATGAACAACATTAAACCAAAATAAATACTCATGTTTTTATCCTTTAAACAAAATTCCAGATCTGGGTTTTCCTTAAAAACTGGTTGGTGGGAATTTAAAATCTTAAACACATGATTTCTAGCATTCACCCTATCAAGAGCATTGATTTATACTTGAAGATAAGGCTTAGGCTCAATAAAACTCATAAAAACGTTTATAAATAAATAAAAACATAGGGAAGGGTTTGGGTGTGATGCTACTCGCCTCAAATGTGAAGAATAACAATCCCCTTCGCTGAAATCCAAGAGAGAACACTGAAAACCCCTTGAAATGCCTCCAAAAACGCCAAGAACACCTAGGGTTTTGAGGGAGAGGAAGAGGGCTAGGGTTTCTTGGGAGTTCAGATGGGAAATGTGAGTTTTCGGGTGAGGGAAGCATATATAAGTCAATGAAAACCTGACCCGAAACCCAGCAAACCCGACCCGAAACCACCCAGAAAATCGTCGATAAGTCGACTCATGATATGTCACGAGTCGACTCATGACTCATGGGTCGACTCATAAATTATGAGTCGACCCAGCAGAAAGAAAATGGGAACAGGACTCGATATCATGAGTCGACTTATGACAAGCGCAAGTCGACTCAACCTGATCAGTCGACTCATGACATGTTATGAGTCGACTCATGAACAAAAATCTGCATACATTGAATCTTTTGCACACGATTTGCAAACTTGCAACTCATCCTCATACCTGAGGCATATACACATGCTC
Source organism: Asparagus kiusianus (assembly GCA_022839385.1). Lineage (NCBI taxonomy): Eukaryota > Viridiplantae > Streptophyta > Magnoliopsida > Asparagales > Asparagaceae > Asparagus > Asparagus kiusianus. The sequence continues at coordinate 139,568 of BQKN01064465.1, read as the reverse complement.
ATAAGCTCAAATATCATTTCCCATGCATGACCATGCCACAAAGATATTTATAATATATATTAATTATCTTTGTTCACTCATATTCACACTTGCAAGTTGTCAAAATTAACGGGGTCTTACAGCGTGTGATCATTGCAAACTCTTCTTCGTCATCAGAATCCTCATAATCAGTAGATGCTTGGAAAGCAAGAACCTTCTTGTTCTTATCTTCATTATCCTTTTTCCGATCTTCAAGTTGCACCTCGTATGCCATCAAATTCCCTATCAAATTTTCTACTGTCAATGTGGAAAGGTTGTTGGCTTCCTCTATCGCGGTAGTCTTCTTCTCCCAATCCGAAGTAAGAGCCCGGAGGATTTTCCTAACCATCTCCACTTGTGTGTAGACCTTTCCTAACGTAATTAGGGAGTTGATGATGTCGGTGAATCTTGTGAACATTTCACCAATTGTCTCCTTGTCGTTCATCTTGAACATTTCAAACCTGTGCACTAAAACAGAAATTTTTGAGTCTTTAACCTTAGAAGTTCCTTCGTGGGTTACCTCAAGTGTGTGCCAGATTTGATTTGCGGTGTTGGAAGTAGACACGCGGTTGAATTCATTCTTATCCATTGCACAAAACAATGCATTCATTGCCTTGGCGTCAAGATTCGCATTTGTCCTTTCCACCAACGTCCATTCAGAGTATGGAGTAGTAGGCTTGCTGTAATTAGACTCCACTATATTCCAGAGATCGAATCCTATCGATTGAAGATAGATCTTCATCCTACACTTCCAGTAGTTGTAGTTGGAACCATCGAAAAGTGATGGTCTTTGAGTAGATTGTCCTTCCTTGAACTGTGATGTAGATGATGTAGCCATTGTTATCCTTGATCAACCTGCTCTGATACCAATTGAAGGATCGCTGCAATGGCACTCAAACACTAAAGGGGGGGGTTGAATAGTGTTTATGAAATCTAATGCGGAAACTTTAAATTTCAATAAAATAATATCACAAAGAGTAAGAAAGATCAAACCAATGTGTAGACAATCACAGAAAATTACATACGCAAACACAAGGATTTATACTGGTTCGGTCCTCCAGACCTACATCCAGTCCCTAAGCCTCGCTTGAGATTTCTCCACTATTTTCACTTGCAAAACCACAAGCACTTGCAACCCGCAAACAGTATAACTTTGACAATCTTCAATTGCCAATGCCACAATAATCTCTTCTTTCAAGAGATTATCAAACTGAAACAAAATGGTACAACTCTTTCTCTTCCTATAAGCCTTGATGTGTAGATGTGAGTGACTTACAATAGGCTATAGGAATGGTTTTTGTTCTAGAGTAATGGAGTTTTAATCAAGAACAAAACTAAAAATAACACTCAGTTTTTCTCTTCAAAAATAGAGTTAAGAACTCAAGAAAAACTCAAGTTTATGGAAAGGAATCTTGTTTTTAACTTCAGAACTTAACACCTATTTATAGGCACAAGTTTAGTTCAAATTATTTCAAAAATAACTGCCAAAACGTTCATAAAACGTTCAAATCATTTTAAAAAAATGACAGTTAGAAATGACTGTATGGTCGACCAGATTGAGGCCTGGTCGACCACACAGGCTTCCTGGAACTTGTATGGTCGACCAAATTGACTGTATGGTCGACCAGACAGGCTTCCTGAAACTTGTGTGGTCGAGACTGAAGCCTCTGGTCGACCAGGTCCATATCTGGTCGACCAGACAGAGATTTTTCTGAATCTCTGTTTCTGGTTGTTATATCTGGTCGACCAGACATTTCTTTTGTCGGCCAGAAACTATGTTATACATATTTTTAATAGTTTAAAATGTTATTCATTCGTTGATTAGACTTAGGATTATACTTAGAATATTTTCTATGATTTTCTAAGTGAGTAGTGTGTTGTGTGTGTGATCAAGGCTTGTACAAAGATTCTAAAAGAAAAGACAGAATTGACAAAATTACATCTTTTGAACTTCATCTTTTGATCTTTGAAATCTTGTCTTTGAAATAGCCTTAATAACTTGATTGTTACTTTGAGATGTATATCTTGAATCTGCAGTAAAATATGTTAGATAAACAATGATTTGTTATCATCAAAATACAAGAGATATTGTAACATCAACCATATTCCCAACAACTTCAAACTGTGGTGATCTGTGAATAGCTCAAACTGTACTACATAGAGATAATGCCTCTACGTCTTTAGTGTGAAAACCACTGTTGCTAACTCGAAGTCATGTGTGGGATAGTTCTGCTCATGAGTCCTTAACTATCTCAAAATGTAAGCTACTACTCTCTGGGTCTGCATCAAAATACCTCCTAGACCCGATAATGATGCATCCGTGTAGACGACAAAGGTCTTATTTTTAGGACTTATGTTTATAAGCTTACTATCTAATCTTATTTTGATGATTTACAAACAATCCCTAATATTATTTGTCTAGTGTTCGTACTTGCCTATTAGGTATTCCAAACAAACAATATAGTTGGAGGTTAGATGGACTTGCACTTTCACGATCACATTCAAAGAAGGTTGGAAGAAAATCGGAATGAAGCTTTGCACTATTCAAGTCAAGATTCATTATCACTTCATCCACAACCAAGATGAGCTATTGAAGATCATTTGCCTTGGGTATATTAGTTTAGGTGTTTATACTTCATATGTTTATACTTCAAACTCAAAATTCATACACACACATTTGTTCCGATTTATCGTTTATTTTAATTTATCACTTTTTTATTATAGACTTAACAATATATTTTTATATCTTTGATCAAGTTTATAAACCTCTTTTAAAGTTTTCAAAACTTTTTTGGAAGAAGTTTGTCAAAATCAAGTTTTAACATTTTTGTATTTTTGAACGGTTTACAAAATACATGATTTTTGAAAATAAAATATGAAAATTATTTCTCTAACATGTTTAATATCATGTTTACAACCATTTCTCTAAGTTTTACAAATTTTGAAGTTGATTTACTATGTTAAATTGATTTTACAAACTCAAGTGTTTCAGCAGTTTTCAAAATTTGGAATATCTATTTTAAAATAGTAATTTCTCACAAATGGGAAGTGATATTTCATAAATTCTTAAACTAACATGTTCAAATACATGTGTAGAAATTTCCCTCAAAATTTAATGATTTTTGGAGTTGATGTGATATTTTTAATTAATTTTATAAAGCCAACCACCCAAATAATTTCAAGATCTGCCAAAACTATGTGTGCATGTATTCGGTCGACCGACAAACCTCTTCCTATCAACCGGAGACACAAATTTGGTCAACCGACACATGGAATTGAGTTTACTGAACAGAAATCCATTGCATAATGGCTAGTTTTTTCCAGATCTCGTTTTTTGGGGGTTTTTGCCTCATTTTTTGTGTTGTTCTTTGGCTTTGGGTTGTTGTATTGAGAACATATAAATATTCCTAAACCCTCAACGCTAAGATACAACCAAGAATGTTTTAAAAGAATTTTAAGGGTGTTTTAAAGTTTGTTTAAGTGTGTTTTTACAAGTGTTTTGTGAAGAAAGTTTCACAAGAAGAAGAGGAGATTAATTCTATTATTTGAGCTTTAATTTCATCCATCTTCCTCTCTTGTTTTACAGAGAAGATTCCTCTAAACTCAATTTCTAGCTTCATATATTTATTTGTTATTTATTTATTTTATTTATCTAGAATTTACATTGAATTTAGTTTTGATATTGCTCATTATTTACACACACCCACTTGAGCTTAAATATATTCATACATAGTATAATTGGGGTTGTGAGTTTGCAACATTGAGCATGAGCTTACATTGAGTTCTAATATATTGTAGAGACAAACATTTTTCTTTTGCTTAATTGTGAGATCACTTTGTAATATACAAGTACACCGAGAGGAGTGTGTTGTGAGAGACGTGGTCGATACCAAGAGGAGTGACGTCGGTAGTAAAACCTAGAGAGAGGTTGTAAATACGAGCACTTGAGGGAGGCGACACGTGAGAGACCAACACTTGAGGTTGTAGTGTGTGATTACATTGTGAGTGATTGTGAGAGTTTTGATGAGCTAGAAAATAGAGATTGTGTGGAGTTATAAACGTTTTTGGTTAGCGTTAAAAACCAGTTGAGCTAGTAGAGATCTCCTCAAGGTGAGGAATGAAGATGTAGGTCAAGGGTTGACCGAACTCCGTGAATATATCATTGTGTTTGTGATTGTTTTTGCACACTATCTCATTCTCTTTGTGTTCATGTTTATATCGCCCTTAGTTTAATTTCATATTCTTACATATAATTTGTTAAATATCATACTTGCTAGGATATAATTGTTAATAAGTTTTAAATTGGCATTAATATCGGTTTAGATTAGTATTTACCCTGTTCACCCCCTCTAGGGTACTTTTATTTGGTATCGGAGCATGGTGCTCTTGATTTGTGGCTTAACCTCCCAGAGTCAAAGATCCAAGTTTTATATCTTGTTAATCTTGTTTTGAGACCTAATGTGGTATGGGATTCAGAATCCGAATGTGATTTATCTATTGATGAACTCGTATGTGTATACGATAGATTAATGCATGCCTACACTAAGTTGCATAATAATTTTGTTAGTTTGAAAAGCGAGCATGTAGAATTAAAATCCGATCATTAGACACTAGTATCAAAATTTGATATTATTACTAATGTAAATATAAATCTTAAAGAGAGCAATGAAAAATTAAAATTAGAAAATACTAGTTTGTTTCATGAAAAAAATAATACCATTTTAGATGTAGAAAACATTAAAAATGAAGTTCGTTCTTTTGCTACCACTTATATATATTCTACTTCTAATAACAATGTATTTGTGGAAGTAAATGAGTTGAATCATGTTAAGGACCGCATATCATCTTTAGATTCAATCCGTAAAATGCTTATAGACTTGTGTGCAAAGTCCCATGAAAATTCTTTTAAGAAACACAAACACTATGCACACATGTATAACATGATTTATAAGTGTTCTATTTACGGCCGAAAAGGCTATATTGCCAAATGTTGTTATGATGCATAAAAATTCACTATATCTAAAAATATTAACACTTGTGCATCCCATCAAGCTTCATCACATTATACACATGTACATGCATACGAAGCTCATCATAAAGATGCTCATGTGTATAAATGTGATCTTTGTGGTCACTTTGGCCATTTGACAGAATTTTACTTTGATTTACGAAAGGTTTCATATTTGCCAAATATTTCTAAATGACCACATGTGTTTGAATGTAATCTTTGTTGTAGAGTTGGTTATTTGGCGAAATATTGTTTTGATTTGCAAAAAGCTTTAATTTCATAAAATGTTCCAAGAAGACCACCTTTGTTTACTAATGTTTCTCATTTGCAAAATGAATTTAAAAGCCCATCTATGTTTGTAAATGATTCCTGTGCACTACCACAAGGTCAACATAAACAAATACACTTTTTTCATTGCACATATTACAATCGAAAGGGTCATTTGCATAATTTTGTTTTGACCATGTTCGTGCATAAAATACGCCCAAATAGGATCATAACCGAAGGACCTTGAACTTTATTGATAGAGGTCATGTCCCTAAACTCTTTGGTATCAAGAGTGCTTGGGTACCAAAAGATTTTTTATTTTAAAGAACAAACTTTTGGAGTTTTTGTTTTTCATGTTCTTTAAAAGATAATTTTTTTGTTTGATTTTTTTTTGAAAACAAAGTTGTGATGATTCTCTTTAAACACATAAAAGAAAATATTTTTGGTTATACAATTCCTTTTTTTAATTTTTTCTAAAATTGATTTTGAATTTGTAGAAGAGGTTTATATTTGAATAACTCCCCGGATTTATTGATCTTTCATTGGTGTTCTTTCATATCATGTTTACCAGGTAGAAAATATTTTTATATGGGTTGAAACAAGATATAAGAGCCTGGCATGATTGTTTATCTAGTTTTTCTTATCAAAATGATATTATTGATATTTGTTTGTTTTATCATTAGAAGAATTCTTTCAACCTTTATGGATAAAACATACAAATATTTTGACATTACTAGTTGCTTAATCACTTATTCTTCAAAAATGATGATTTATAGATTAAGCACGTTTTAATGGTTTAGATTCATGATTTTATTTGATTGTTTTGATTTTTATTTGGACTTTTATGATTATCATGATTTTCAAGATTCTCATGTTTTTTCATTCATTTGATTTCATAAAATCTATATTATTGTTTTTATCAAGACACTATTTTCTTAATAATATATCTATATGATTTGTGTTTGATGATTTATGATATTTTTTGGATTTATTGATTAAACATTTGATGTTTTGAATATTTTTGTTTATTGATATTTATCTTATTGATATATTTTTATTAAAGACTCTTGTAACACTTGTCTTAATGATATATACATATATAAGTGTTCACTTGGTCTTTCTGAATATGAGTTTTGTTTAGCATGTTCCATATCTATGCTTACTCACATATGTTTGCCTTAATATTTTATTTTCATACATTCTATGTGGCATTTTGATAGGGGAAGGTTTCTTCCCTATATTTATTTTATACTCACCTATGCTTATTTGTAGGGGGAGCTTTCGCTCTCTTTATTCTTATTTATTTTCCCTATTTTGATGTTGACAAAGAAGGAGAAATAAGTGAATTGTGAGTATTTATGAGACTTTTGCTTTATTACATATTTTATATATACTATTTGTGTAGATTGTTTGTCATCATAAAAAAATGGGGAGATTGTTAGGACGCATGTTTATGAGCCTACTATCTAATATTTTCTTGATGATTTACAAACAATCCACAATATCGTTTGTTTAGTGTTCATACTTGCCTATTAGGTATTCTAAACAAACAACATAGTTAGAGGTTAGATGAACTTGCGCTTTCATGATCACATTCAAAGAAGGTTGGAAGGAAATCGGAATGAAGCTTTGCACTATTCAAGTCAAGATTCATTATCACTTCATCCACAACCAAGATGAGCTAATTGAAGATCATTTGCCTTGGGTATATTAGTTTAGGTGTTTATACTTCGTGCGTTTATACTTCAAGCTCAAAATTCATACACACACATTTATTCCGATTTATTGTTTATTTTAATTTATCACTATTTTTTATTATAGACAACAAAATATTTTTGTATCTTTTCTTAAGTCTACAAACCTATTTTAATGTTTTCAAAACTTGGTTGGAAGAAATTTGTCAAAATCAAGTTTAACGTTTTCACATATTTGAACGGTTTACAAAATACATGATTTTTTCAAATGGGAAATTCTATTTGAAAAATTCTTTTTCTAACATGTTCAATATCATGTTTACAAACATTTTCCCAAGTTTTACAAATTTTGGAGTTGATTTACTATGTTAAATCGATTTTACAAACTCAAGTGGTTTAGCACTTTTTAGAATATGGAATATCTATTTTAAAACAGCAATTTCTCATAAATGGGAAGAGATATTGCAAAATTTCTTTGTCTAACATATTTATCTATATGTTTAGAAATGTTACAAATAATTTCACAATTTTTGGAGTTGATTTGAAATTTTTAATTAATTTTTTAAAGCCAGCTACACAAACATTTTAGGATCTGTCAAAACTGCGTGTGTATGTATTCGGTCGACCGACACACCTCTTCCAGTCAATTGGAGACCCAAATTCGGTCGACTGCCATATGGAATTAAGTTGACCAAATAGAGATCTATTGCATAACGGCTAGTTTTTCCAAATCTCGTTTTTTACGGTTTTACCTTGTTTTTTGTGCTGTTCTTTGGCTTTGGGTTGTTGTATTGAGAACATATAAATATTCCTCAACCCTCAACACTAAGATACAACCAAGAAAGTTTTAAAAGAATTTTAAGGGTGTTTAATAGTTTATTTAAATGTGTTTTCACACGTATTTTGTGAAGAAAGTTTCATAAGAAGAAGAGGGGATTAATTCTATTTTTTGAGCTTCAATTCATCCATCTCCCTCTCTTGTTTTTTAGAGAAGATTCCTCTAAACTCAATTTCTAGCTTTATATATTTATTTATTATTTATTCATTTTATTTAGCTAGAATTTACATTGAGTTTAGTTTTGATATTGTTTATTATTTACACATACCCACTTGAGCTTTAGTATTTTCATACATAGTATAATTATGGTTGTGAGTTTGTAACATTGAGTGTGATCTTACATTGAGTTCTCATATATTGAAGAGAACAAACATTTTTCTTGTGCTTAATTATGAGATCACTTTGTAATATACAAATACACTGAGAGAAGTGTGTGGTGAGAGACGTGGTCGATACCAAGAGGAGTGACGTCGATAGTAAAACCTAGAGAGAGGTTGTAAATCCGTGCACTTGAGGGAAGCAACACGTGAGAGACCAACACTTGTGGTTGTAGTGTGTGATTACATTGTGAGTGATTATGAGAGTTTTTGGTGATCTTAAAAACTAAGATTGTGTGGAGTTGTAAACGTTTTCGGTTAGCGTTGAAAACCGATTGAGATACTGGAGATCTCCTTGAAGTGAGGAGCGGAGACGTAGGTCAACGGTTGATTGAACTCCGTGAACATATCAATATGTTTGCGATTGTTTTTGCGCATTATCTCATTCTCTTTGTGTTCATGTTTATACGCCCTTAGTTTAATTTTATATTCTTGCATATAAATTGTTAAATATCATACTTGCTAGGTTATAATTGTTAATAGGTTTTAAATTTGTATTAATATTGGTTTAAATTAGAATATACCCTATTCACCCCCTCTAGGGTAATTTTACTTATCACTACTTGGGATAATCAACATAGACGCTGTAGTCAACTTAGTCTTTATTGTTTCAAATACCTTCTGGCATTCCGATCCCCAAACAAACTATACACCCTTTTGCATAAGGCATGTCAGCGGGGTATCAAACTTCGAGAAGTCCTAAATGAACTTCCTGTAATAGCCGGCCAGACCCAAGATTCTACGAACCTCTGTAACGGTCTTCAGCGGCACTCAATTAAGTATTGCCTCTACCTTAGCTGGATCTAGTAATACCCTTCTTGCTGATAACATAGCCTAAAAATCTAGCCTCGGACAATCAAAACTCGCACTTGCTGAATTTAGCATATAACTGGAGCTCCCACAAAGTCTACACCAATCGTAGATGCTGCTCATGTTCGGCCTCCGATCGCGAGTCGATGAGGATGTCGTTGATAAACACGATCACGGACTGGTCCAAATATGGATGGAAAATATGGTTCATCAAATCCATGAATATCACGAGTGCATTGGTCAGCCTAAATAGCATGATAAGAAATTCGAAAGACCCATATTGAGTCAGAAAGGTGGTCTTAGGAATATCCATCTCCCTAACCCGCAACTAATGATAACTAGAACGAAGATCAATCTTCAAGAAACACTGCTCTCCCTGTAGCTGGTCAAATAAGTCATCAATCCTCGATAGTGGATACTTGTTCCGGATGGTGATCTTATTCAACTCTCGATAATCTATACATAAACGCATACGCCATCCTTCTTCTTCATGAAGAGGACTGATGCTCTCCATGGAGAATGACTCCGATAAATAAATCCCTCAGATAATAGCTCATCCAGCTGAGTTTGTAGCTCCCTCATCTCGGCAAGAACCATACGATAAGGTGCTCGGGATATCGCTGCTGTGCCTGACTACAACTCTATGCAAAACTCTACCTCTCTCACCGGAGGCAAACCTAGTATGTCTTGAAAGACATCCTGATACTCAGAGACTACTCATGTCTCTCTTACCTCGACACCCCGATCCCGCATCACCACCTCCTCAACGTAGGCCAAAAATGACTCCACAAACTAGTTGCCACATGAGGTCACTACAATCATCTCAGATCCATCGAACGCTCGCAAGCTGACTGTCTTCACAAAAAAGTCAATAGTAACATGGTAGGAGGATAATCAATCCATACCAAGAATCACATCGAACTCGGACGTACGCAGGACAATCAAATCGACCACGAACTCAGACTTGTCTAAGCTAATAATGCATCTCATACATATGCTCTATAGAAGCGACACATAACATAGAGGGGTGGAAACTGACAAAGGGACATCTAGAGGTGTGCTACGAGTTGAAGTCTAATCATGAAATCATAGGAGATGAAAGAATGTGAAGCTCTTGAATTGAAAAGAATATGGGCTGGAAAGGTATTCACAAGGAACATACCTTCCACCATGCCCCCACTCGCATCATGGTCGCGCGACACGACTGCATATACTCTACCATGGCTGAAGACTACTGCGCTATAGACTCTAGAACATATGGGACTATCTGTCCCTGAGGCATCTCCTTAATAGCTCTCACCTGCCCCTCAATCCTCAGAACTGCTAGCGTTGCCTCAATCCTTTGCTGCTGGCCATACTCGTGGCCCTACGGCTGTGGGTCCAATCCATGACTCTCCTACTACTGTCCATGCCTATGGTTCTATAGTCGTTGACCATGGCGTCTGCCCTGCTGGCCTCCTGTCGGTGTAGTCTGACACTTTGCTACCTTATGGCTAAAGTTACGACAATGAAAACATGCGCCTGGGAATCTACCCTACTGTGGCCCCCTATGATCCTGTTGTTGTCCCTGCTAATGTGAACCCTTGCTATGTTTCTGAGGTCCTTCGGGTCTTGAAAATGGCTTTTTGCCTTTCACTCCAGTCTATCCTGCTTTACCACTCCCTTCTTTGCCCTTCTAGAACATAGCCGTCTCTATCTCCTGTGATGTGATGCCCCTGGTTTCACACAAGGCTGCAGTCCAAGGTGAAACTAGAGATGTCAAACCTGTCATGCACCCACACTGTGCATAAATATGTTTCACCAATCATAGTAATATCCTCTATTAGAACCAAATAGAAGTGTAAGTACAAATAGGCAAAATAAAGGGAATAAATGTAATAGACATGATATAGAAGAGATATCTCATAAATAAAAAGAATCATGTCTCAACTATAATACATCTGATATCTGAATAATGAAAATGTCTCAACATGAATCAACTAAGAACAGTACTAAGGCACACTACCTTTACAATATGAATATGAAACTCTAATGTCTGGATAAACCTCAAAACTACAGTGGAGTCTCTACAAATAAAAATACGCGATGGCGATTATGCCAGAACTCCGTCACCCTGCGGCTCTCCGAAACTCCGAACTACCTAAAAATATATTTTTAAAAGAAAAAGAAACAACAACAAGAGCGTCAGAGCGCTACAGCAAGATTACCTCCATCCGCCCCCAGGGAAAGGGCTACTAGATGGAGTGAAGGCTCTATCTATTAAGCATAGTCTACCTAGATTTATTTTCCCCGTATCTAAGTAGGATTAATATTTAGAAACCTACAACACGAGACGTAGTACGTCGATCGAAATAATCCAAACAAGGAAACCCTCATGTATATACCATAAGTCTCAAATTGTAGATATCTAAACCTTAATACCGAACTAAGAAAAGACAATCTAATAAAACCAATAATTAAAAATCCATAACACGAGACTGGTATGTCGAACGAAATAATCCAAACAAGAAAACCATCATGTATATACCATAAGTCTTAAATTGTGAATCTCTAATCATTGATCCCAACTAAGAAGTAAAAAAGATAGTAAAAGAAATAAGATATCAACACATCGTATTTATAATATCTTCCACAATCACTGGAGAGATAGAATAAAAATACCAACACATAATTTTGTATACTTTTAAAAGTAACGTATCTCAGTTATATAGTTCAATGATAGGTCGTATTCATAATAGTTCAATGATAGGTCGTATTCATAATCGGCATCTGTCATACTTAGGCTATCAAGTAATTGTCTCAGTGCAACGGACCATCCTGTAGGTATTCTGAACTGTGTACACGGCTCATTAGTCTCATCGTGATCTCAATGCATAATATGAGTGCGGGACGGACTACCAAATAGGCATCCTAGAAATACGGCTCACGAGCCTCATCGTATATGAACTATATCTAATTCAAATATGATCAAATCAAATATTCATCATAATCCCCTTAGGATTTTTAAATGTATAACATAATATATTCATGACTATATGTATAATATCAAGCGGCTCAAAACTCCGCGAATGCACCACAAAACGGCGCAACACAGCTCCACAAAACGAGCAGGAAACACAGACGTGACATCTGTTAGTAAAATAAGCATATCTTTCTCTAGGAAAAATACTTTTATAAATGGTTTTCTGTTTTGAAAACTAGATTCACATATATGTCAAATGACATAAGTTTGGTTCAGTTTGGAGTTTATTTGTTATCCCAAATATCCAGTTAAACATTATATATATGCAGCCGTTTTTCTGCAGGACATGTTGTTAGTAAAGATAACATATCTTTCTCTATAAAAAGTCTTTTTAAGAATGGTTTTCTGTTTTAGAAACTAGATACATATATCTTTCATATAAAACTAGTTTGGTTAAATTTGGACTTTGTTTGCTATCTTAAACTCTCAATTAAAGATTATATAACTGCTGCAGTTTTCTGCATAAAAACATATATATAGTACATCACTTAAATTTCTCATATATGAATAAAATTATGAAAAACCCTAATGATCATGATCATGATACTATCATAAATAGCAAAAAAAGATTCATCTAGTATTTGTTTTAAGGTTTATTATCAAAAAAAAATCTGACTTTTAACACCTTAGGTTAAGATTAAAGCATGAAAACACATATTCAACATCATATTAATCATCTAAACTAGTTATTTAACTATGGTGATAGGTTTGGATGAAGATAATCTTGCCTCAAATGTTGTTCTAAGCCTCTAAGATAAACAGCAAGCAATTGGAAATGCAAACAACCCGTTTTCTCCTTGCTACACGTCGATGATCTCGCCCTTGTGTCGATATTTGCTTCACAAAGCTCTCAAATTTCTCAATTTTAGGGTTAGGGCTTTAGAGAGAGGAATAGGGACTGCTAGGGTTTGAAACTCTAATGTAAGGGTGATAATTTTTGTGAAAACGTAAGTATATATATATACAAACCCGAAATAAATCCGTTTGACGCGAACCAGGAAACCTAGTCTGATTAGAAAAATAACCTTCAGTATTTTGGCAATAACTTTCGCGTCCGACCTCGGAATGAGGTGATATAGGATTTGTTGGAAAGCTGTTGAAAAGACCTACAACTTTGGTATTTTGAGTTTCCCTGATTCTAATTACATAATTGTGTAAAATCTGTAAACTCTTAACTGGCCATTTTTCCCAGATTTTTTCTCGTGCAAGTTTTGTGCATTTGCACTCATATATTCATATATTTGTATCGGATTGATCTCAAATCAATTCCTAGCATACTCAAATATCAATAAACATTTTTTATCATAATATAATATGTTTATTATTATATCTCACAACATTCAGTATTACGGGGTTTTACATGTGAGATGACGACATCTGCAATTTCCCGCATTGAATGGAATCATCTAGATACAAGATAATAGTGTAAACTCAGGTGAAGCCCCATCAAAAATATCTGAGCCTGTCTCTCTCTAGTTTGCCACATGCCCGTTAATCTAAGCAATCCTATAAACTTGCTCTCATAGTTTGCTACTGACATATCTCCCTGCTCCAGCCGAGCTAACTCTAATGCCTTCCTGGACTTTGCTGCTGTCGACACATACTCCTTAACAAAGAAGCAGACACAATCCTCTCAAGTAAGTGCCATCCGCTGCTCTGGGGTGAATCGAAGTCTATACCATCCTACAGCATCACCCTTGAGGCTAAAAGTTGCTAACCTCTGCTTCTGCATAGTGTCTACATTAAGCATATCTAAATTGTTCTCTACATCTTCCATCTACTTGTGGGCTGCAAGAGAATCTGATGTACCATGAAATTCTAGTGCCCTGAGCTTATGATATCATTCCATTAATCTGAGCCACGCCTCCTGATCTATGGCCCTATCAATGGTTAGTAGTGGCTCTACTGAAAGCGATTCCTCTGGTGGTGGAACCTCCAACGTCTGATTCGGAGTCGCTACGCGCTCTTCAAGTGTTACAAGTCTAGCGGCAATATGTGTTATGAGGTCTATCAAGTACTATAGAGCCTATTGTGGCTTAGGTGGAGCCTGCTACGGCTCGGGCTCTGGCTCAGCCTGTCTAACTCTTTGAGTATGGGGTCCTCTCCGTCCACGTCTAGTCCGACCATCTTATAAATTTTTAGAAAAAGAGTTTATATGACACAGTAAATGAGACCTCAAGCATGAATAATAAATCATATAATAATAAGAAAATTGTATCACATATTATTCATATCATACTTTATATTCAAAGCAAGATCGATATTATATTTTTTTATAATTTTCGCATTATATACATAACGTCCTCACTCATTCAAAGAATACCTAACGGACTCTATACATGAATCCTATGAAACACTGTTCTACCTTCACAACTCGACAAAGGATGATCCTAAAAATACTAAAACTAGAGCTCTAATTCCAACCGTGATGCCCCCAGATTCCCACAAGGCAGACCAAGGTGAATCTAAGCATGTCAAACCTGTTATGCACGCATACTGTGCAATAACATGTTTCACCATCACATAAGTACCTCTCTAGTGGAATCAAATAAAACAGTACAAGTACAAGCAGATATAAAAGATGAATAGAGGAAGTTAAACATAGAAATAAAGAAAAATCTTAGAAATGATCTAGTTTCAATTGATATAAAAATAAAGATGTCTAACAATCAGATACAAACGATCCATAAACTCAACTACAGAAGTCAACTGAAAATACATATGTTCTCAACTCTCAAAATGAAATGCAAAACTAATAATCAATTAGAAACATAAACTAAACATCTGTGGAGTAGGAATTACTACAAATAACTTACGATGACTACGCTGGAAGTCCGTCAACTGGCGGTTCTCCGAAACTCTGCTCTGCTACCTTAAAAGAAGTGAAAATCACAGCATCAGAGCGTTAGCAAGATTATCTCCATCCGCCCCAGGGGAATGGCTACTAAGTATGATATAGGCTCTACCTATAAGTGCATAGTCTACCTAGATCATTTACCTTGCACTAAATGGGGTTAATACTTAGAAACCCAAAACACAAGACTGGTACGTCAATCAAAATAATCCAAACAAGAAAAAGCTCATGTATATACCATATTTCTCAAATTGTGAATTGCTAAATATTAACTCCAAAACTAAGAATAAAAGAATATAAGAAAACAATACAATAAATACCACATCAACCATCTCCAAAAATATCATATCAACTCGACATACTACCCATAGTGGGAAAAACATATACCAATACACTATCTCGTGTAACTAAGTTATGAAATACCTTCACAATGAATCATATCGAAAGATTATCAACTTTCACCTACACATAGGTTATCATCAAATTTATATCCTTCTCTGGAATTCTTCAACTCATCGCACTCCCGTGTGGACCGTTAAGTAGATATGCCAACTCATTGCATAACCATATGGATCGATAGATAAGTGTGTCAACCTCTGCGTATATCTATGTGGACCGATAAATAGGTGGGTCAACCTTTGCGCATATCCATGTGGACTGATAAATAGGTCAAATAACCTCTACGCACACTCGTGCGGACCGTTGAATAGGTTCAACAACCTCTGCGCATACTCGTGCGGACCAAAATAATATAAAAGAGTGAAGTTCATCACGATCTCTTTTGTGGACTTGACTAAAGCACTCAGAGTGTAGTTCATTCGCGGTCTCATTATAGGACCCGACTAAGCCCACCTAACAAATTGTAAATATAATATACTATATAACTGGTACTTGTAACAAACGCAACTATTCGGGTATCCTAAATAATGTAATCATGCGTACTCAATTCTCGTAAATGTACTTCTTGAACTACGCATGAATATCAGCTCACGACTTGCACAAAACGCTCGCCAAACGAACCTACAAACGAAAGAAACAAGAAAAACAAAATAATGCTTGATCAATCGACCACTCTGGAGCATCGGTCGACTGGTCGACTGAAAGCACTATGCCGACACCATCTTATCAATCGATTGACTCATACAGTCACACGACTGATCAGACCGATTCTGCCAGATCTAACTTTTCGACTGTATTTCTTCAAAATTTGGATTTTTATCAACTTATATGATCAAAACTTGATTCAAAACTCATGAATAACATCAACAACGGTTTATTTAACCATGATAAATCACTTATATGCATGGATCTTGGGTTTAGTAATCAAATTAGTCAAATTCTTATTTATTTTGACAAACTAATGCATATTCACCAAAGCTAAAATGCAATTAACATGTTAAAATATAATCCTATGATCATGATCACGTTCTTAACAAATTACAAAAAAGAATTCTACTGTTTATAGCTTGATTTAAGTTTTAAACACCATAAGTTAAATTCTAACACATTAGATTAACTTTAAGCATGAGATTTATCATATCTAACACATTGTTCGGCGTAAAAATTTCTGGTTCTCAATGGAGATTTGTATTAATTGAATTGCTTATTACAAATCAAGAATCAAAAATATTACAACAGAAGCAAAGAGAATGCTCTTCTTGTTTAACATGGGTTCTTTGGTAGTGATAGGATGCCTCCCTCGAATGCTTGCGTCGAGTTTGCTTTCCTTGGACGATCCGATCGAAATTGCGGTTGAACTTTAGTATGCAGTAGAAGCTCTTGTGTGATTGATCTTGATAATACTTGAGCTTGATAAGTATCATGGCCAAAAGCTTAGAGAAGGCTAATACGTAAGAATTTGTAAAGAGGCAAGAGTCTCAAATTTAAGAGTTCAGATTGAGTCTACTTCAACAATCGAAGCTTATAGCTATGAATGTTCAACCAAGCAAGCCAATGGAAGTATCCTCTTGAAGAGCCTAAACACTAGCCAGGAGCAAGACCCCTTTCACGTTGACAAAGAAGGTCTTTACATAGGCAAGGGAAAGCTTGGTTTCCTCTTAACTTGTGGAATACGACCACTAATAGGTGAGGAGCACCATGCCCTCCCCTAGCTATGTGATGTGACCACTATAGGGGTGATGGGAGTCATGCCTCATTACCCAGGATGTGGGATGTGGGTAGGCCTACTCCTACAAGCAAGCAGCCGCTTGCATTATTCAGGCGAGGCCGATAGGCTTACAGGCTAGCTTGGGAGCTGTCTGAATGCTCAGGCGAGCTTAGCGAATAGGTGAGCTTGACTCGTGCTGGTGAGTCAATCAAACAGCTGAGCTCAACTCATGGTGGCGAGTCAAATAAATAGACGAGTTGACTCGTGCAGGCAAGTTAAACAAACAGGCGAGCTTGACTCGTGCTGGCAAGTGAAACCATATTGGCGAACTTTCGCTCGTTCAGGCGAGCCAAACGTGTTGGCAAGCCAAGCTTGCAGGCAAGCTCTGCTTGGACTCTGGAATGCAGGTGAGCATGATTCGGACTGGCAAGCAAAGTTTGTAGGCGAGCTTTGCTTGGCCTTCTAAATGCATGCGCACTTTGCTTTCTTTGAACACACATGTGAACTCAAATAGGCGAGGTTTGAGTTCTCTTGTGTAAATATAATTTTTATTACCTACAAAACCCCCTTCAAAGTTTTCAGACCTAAATAAGGTTGCATGTAGTCTGGAACACTTTGAATGAAGAGGACTACTATTCATTGGTTTAGGGGAATTTGAGCCCCTTGGTCAAGTTGAACTCTTCAGGCGAGCTCGATGAAGTGTAGGCGAGCTCGAGTCTTCAGGCGAGCTCAAGCCATCAGCAGGCAAGCTTTAAACGTCACCAGGCAAGCTTCGTGCTTGCAGGCGAGCTAGATCACTATCAGCAGGGTCCAAGGCGGTGGCAGGCGAGCCATGTGTTTGTAGGTGGTTTCTTGCGCTTGCCAGCTAAGGCGATGTGGGTGGCCTCATCTTCACGCACTCAATCTGAGCTGTGGAATTGATGACACCTTTTATCTTAACCGTTGTCTTGATGAGAGATCCAGGCCACTGATTTTAGCAATTTGATCTTGGCCGCCGATTTGAATACAAACCATCTTGCCGTTCGAGTTTCGAATCAGAACCGTTCAATTCAAGGATTGATCTCGACCGATCGACTCGAATTGTCGAATCTGAACCACTGTAGGCAATCTGAGCCGTTGGCTTCGGTTGAGACAATGAATCTCAATCGTTGAAGCTTTGCCTATATAAAGCCTTCATCTCCCTCCTTGGGAGATTACCGTGCTTTCGAAAATTGCTCCAGTCTTTGATGAGAACATAGCTCTCTCTCTCTCCTCATTTCCACTTGAACTAGAGATAGCTCCCAAGTCGAAGAAGGTCGCTTCCAAGGGGAAGAGGAAAGCTTCATCTTCCGTCGCCGCCGATGTTACAACTACCTCCGGCATGGACTAAACCCATTATGGCAAGTTTAGGGGACTGTAGGATGGGACTGAGCCCATGAATGAACAAGATGAAGAAGATGAACAGTATTTGTTTATCATCTGTGTTGAGCTTCATCTTCTCAGATGAAATTCTGCTAACCAGGCGAGCTTTCTTGTCAGACGAGCTCTGCTTGGTTAGGCAAGCTTCTACTTTTGTTAGGCGAGCTCAGCTTTGTCAGGCGAGCTTTGCTTTGGTCAGGCAAGCCTCTGCTTGTTAGGCGAGCTTCTGCCTTTGCCAGGTGAGCTCTGATTTGTCAAGCGAGCTCTGTGTTGGCCTTCTTCTTTTGATGATGTTTAATAAACAATTTATGACTAATGTTATTTGTCTAGTATTTATGATTTTCTATTTATTGTAGACAAACAACATGTTAGAGGATGGATGGAATCAAGCTTTCACGATCATATGCAATGGAGGTTGGCGGAATAGTGGAGTGAAGCAATGCAATTCAAGTTGAAGATCCAAGTTCAAGCTTCATCCGCAAGTTTACCAAGAAGAGCTTATTGAAGATCAAGATCATAGCTTGGGTATATTTAGTTTAGGTTTATATTATGTGTGTTGGTACTTTAAGCTCAATTATATACACATACATTTTATTGGTTTCTATATATATATAGACACACACACACACACACACAAGTTTTGGTTTTATTGTTTTCTAGTTTAAATATGAAACAAATACTTATTTATATACATACATACATGTTTCATAGTTACCATGTTTGGTTTTGATAAACAATGTGTTTTGCAACATATACATGAAAATGAACAACATGTATACATATATATATTTTTCATGATTATATGTGAAAATAGTGTATTCGAGTTTATGGACTTAACAATCTTAATATACATCTTCTATTAAGTCTATAAAATTAGTTTATGAAGTTTCAAAACATGGTGTAGTTAAAATGTTAAAACAAGTATGTTTTCATTTTTATTTTCATGTTTTGGACTATTTTGTACCATGTTTATTATCATGTCTATAATCATTTCCCAAAGTTTTATAATTTTTAGAATTTATTTGATATTTTTTAACAAGGTTCAAAGTTGAAATTTTCTGTGTGCATGTTTATGAGTCGACTCATGAACAGTATTGGGTCGACTCACAAACTGCTGCATAGTTTACAGTTTGTTTCTGATGTGTCAACTCACAACATCATGAGTTGACCTATCAAGTTGAGTCGACTCATGCCTATCATAAGTCAACTCACAAATTGTACTGGAAAATGAGTTTTCTTTCCAATGAGTCAACTCATGATCTTATGAGTCGACCCATGGTTTATGAGTCGACTCATGATTTTTATGAGTTGACCCATAAGTTGGTTTTTAGCCTGTAACGGCTACTTATGAGTCGAATCGTGAACAGTACTGAGTCGAGTTATAACACTGTAACGACTATATTTCCAGACTGTACTGTCTTTGGTTTTTGGTCTTTTTGCCTTGTTTTCTCTTGGCTTTGGGGTTCCTGTAAATACCCCCACATATCCTCAGTTCTATAGATTCAAGAGAATGTTTGAAGAAAGTTTAATAAAGGTTTAAGTTTTGTTTAGTTTTGTTTCAAGTTTGGTTTGTGAAGATACTTTCGCAAGAGGAAGTGGAGATCAATTCATTGGTGGTTGAGCTTCAATTCATCTCTCTCTCTCTTGTCATCTAGAGAAGTTTTTCTAAACTCAATTTTAGTTTTCATTTATAATTGTTTATTGATTATCATTTCTACAAGCTAGTTTTTCATAATTGAGTTTAGTTTTGATTTACTCATTGTTTACACACACAACCTATTGAGCTTATTATATTTACATTCATAGTATCATTTGGGTTGTAGAATTGTGATATTGAGTGTGAGCCTACATTGAATTCTCATCTATTGAAGAGAACAAATTTATTGTCTTGTGAGCCTATTTGTGAAGATCAATTTGTAATACACTAGTAGACCGAGAGGAGTGTGTGGTGAGAGACTGTAGGCGTATAAAACTGCTTATAGGTCCCTTAACACAGCTCGACATGGTGATTCGACAAACTAACGAACCATCGGGCGATATATCCAAGCATGTTCGTTAGACCACAACACCGGAGCCAAGTGAGACGCGACGAAGCGGATTAACGAGGCGACGAGGTTAACGAATCACACGCAAACGACGGAATACTTCCAATCGCGTGCCTAATCAAGCTAACGGGTCGATGAATCAACGAATCATCCAACCGTACAGTCCACCACATCAATCAAGAGCGGGAGCGGACTCGAACTCGAACACCAAAGCGGATTTACTGTCAAATCAGGATCCAGACTGCCAAATCAGAGTTCAGATAAACCGTAAAACCGGAAAATAGCAAAACACCAAACCCCTAGAGGGCTCGGCCGAAACCGAGCCGGTTCTGGGTGGCTCGGCGGCCGAGCCACCACTTGGTGGCTCGGCCAAAGCCGAGCCACCAAGTGGGTGGCTTGGCGAGCCACCTAGGTGGCCGAGCCACCAGATCTGGGCACAGATCTGATTTGAGGAGCCTATAAATAGACACTTAGGCTCATTGTTTTGGAGGAGGGGATTTTTTTGGAGGCAAAACTCTGCTGGATTAAAGGCTCAAGACTAAAAAAGGTTGAAGCTTTGGAATCTTGGAGTTTTGGACTTTTCAGATCTGGTTCTTGGCGTTCCTCCACACCAAACAAGGCAGGAGTTCGAGAGAGATCAGATCTGAGATCCACACGGTCATCCTCCGGATCAAAACTTGGTTTTTGATCCCGAGAAGAGTATCGATTTTGCTTGGTCGATTTCGATTACTTAGGGCGATTATTTCCTTGGTGAAGTAATCCCCCCGGCTGTTATTTTCTTCATGAAATAACACCTGTCATACCGTGTAGATCCGACCGGATCAAGATCGCGCGGTGGTCCACGGATTAACCCTGGCGCAGGCAAAGAACCCACACAAGCAAGAGACCGCAAAACAGGATCTTGCGATTTGTTCTAGAAAAAAGGAAAGTTGTAATCTTCTTCTTTTTTTAGATTTTATTGTAACCGGATCTTATAAAAAGACCGGATCCCTTGTAACCGATAAACAGTTGCTAATGGAAACAATGAAATCAGAGAAAACAATTTTTCCCGCAAACAATCTGACGATCACAGTGGGAGTATATTTACGTCTTCGCTTGGAACTATGAAGACATGCCAGGGCTCGACCCCAATGTGGCAATGCACCACCTCGATATCAAGTCGGATGCCAAACCTATCAAACAACAGCAAAGACGGTTTCGTCCGCAGATTATGGAAGCCATTGAGGCAGAGGTTAAAAAATTAATCAAATCAGGGTTTATCCGAGAGGAGCAACACCCAGACTGGCTAGCCAATATTATTCCAGTCATGAAGAAGAATGGTAAAATCAGAATTTACATCGACTTCAGGGACCTGAATACGGCATGTCCAAAAGACGACTTTCCTCTCCCAATCACGGATGTCATTATCGACAATACATGCGGATTTGAGAGAATGTCTTTTATGGATGGCTTTTCCGGATATAACCAAATCAAGATGCACCCAGATGACGAAAAGCATACAGTGTTCAGAATGCCCCTCGGTGTCTTTTGCTACACGGTGATGCCTTTCGGTCTAAAGAATGCAGGCGCCACGTACCAGCGAGCAATGACTAAGATTTTCTAAGAACATCTCAGGAAAACAGTCGAGTGCTACGTTGACGATTTGGTTGTAAAAAGCCGCAACAAAGAAGATCACATCAAGGACTTGAAGACGATGTTTGATCTCATGCGGAGTCATCAATTGAAGATGAACCCCACTAAATCCTTCCTTAGAATGTCCAGCGGAAAATTCCTTGGATTCGTTGTCACCACTAAAGGTATACATATCAATCCTGATAAGGTGAAGGCGATACATGAACTGCAACCCCCTAGAAATCTAAGAGAACTCAGAGGATTGCAAGGGCGTTTAGCTTACATCCGGCGGTTCATCTCAAATATTTCTGGCAAGTGCTAACCATTCTCTAAGCTAAACAAGAAAGGTGTGTCATTTATTTGGGACGACGCCTGCCAAAAAGCACTCGAAGATATCAAAACATATCTGACGAATCCTCCTGTTCTCGTTGCACCGAAATCAGGTAAACCATTCTTGATTTACCTCAAGGAGATGAACCACTCGATAAGTGCTTTACTAGCACAAGACGATGATAACGGTCACGAACAGGTAGTCTATTACCTAAGTCGGACCTTGGTAGGCGCCGAGTCTCGATATCCGATGACTGAGAAAGAATGCCTCGCATTGGTATTCGCAGTACAAAAGATGCGGCATTACTTGGTTAGACAGACGATTTACGTCATTTCTAACGTTAATCCAGTGCGGGTATTTATGACGCAACCGGCCTCTATGAATTGGCGGTTAGCGAAGTAGGCACTTCTCTTATCCCAATATGATTTGCACTTCAAACAGCAGAAGTCGATCAAAGGACAAGCGATTTGTGATCTTTTGGCGGCAAACTTGACAACGGATACGGCAGAAGTATATGATGACTTGCCGGATGAAACCCACGAGGTTAACACTACATCGCACCAACAAATATGGCAATTATACTTCGATGGTGCTTCGAGAGCAGTTAATATGGCAATAACCCCCGGATGTTCTAAAGTCTCCTCTAGAGTTGGAGTTGTCTTAGTTTCCCCGGGGAAGCATGTGATGCATCGGGCTTATTCACTGACTGACCCATGTTCTAATAATGTAGCCGAGTACAACGCGCTTCTCATTGGACTCAGTTTCGCCAAGGAGCTGGGGGTCGAATATCTTGAAGCTTTTAGGGATTCTCAATTGATAGTCAACCAAGTCCGCGAAGAGTATGAAGTCAGGAACCAAGACCTGATCCCGTACCACCAAGAGGCCATCAAAATGGCAGATTCTTTTGAAGAATTCTTTATTGAATACATCCCTCGTCTCTAGAACGCTTATGCGGATGCACTGGCAGCACTAGCGGTATCACTTGCGCAGCCTCTCGAAACTGAACTGCTAGTCACAGTAAGATCGCATCAACTCTGCATACCCATATACAATATGGATATCGAAGAGGAAGATGATAGAAACATAAGCGCCAATGAGGTGAACTCAACTCAAATTGGGTCTGAGTCCCGAGATTGGCGTTTTCCTATCATTAACTACGTCCAATATGGTATTTTGCCAGAGGATGTAAAAGAAAGGGAATCAATCCGCCGAAGAGCACCAAGATTCTTCTATAATACCGAGACCCATACATTATACCGTCGAGGGTACGATGGTTTGTTACTCCGATGCCTTTCGAACAAAGAAGCAGAAGAAGTTCTTAAGGAAGCACACGAAGGAGAATGTGGTGCGCATCAGATCGGTCCCAAACTGTATGATCGCGTCAGGAGGATGGGATATTTTTGGCCAACAATGGTCCATGATGCAATCAAATACGCTCAAGGATGTCATGCCTGTCAAGTACATGCAAATTATATGCACCAACCACCAGAGTGTTTACACACATCAACCACATCTTGGCCGTTCGAGACATGGGGTATGGACATAGTCGGTACTATTTTTCCCCCTTCAGTTAAAGGTGATCGATTCATTCTCGCAATCACGGATTACTTTTCAAAGTGGACTGAAGCGATTCCGCTTAGAGAAGTGAAGACGAACAACATCATCAATTTCATCAAACATCATGTCATATACCGACACGGCGTGCCAAGACAGCTCATTCATGACAACGGTCCATAGTTCATAAGCAACGTTTTCGTCAGGTTTTGTGACAAGTTCAAAATTCAAGATATTTCGTCAACAGCTTATTATCCCACCTCGAATGGATTAGCTGAGGCTTTTAACAAGACGATCATCAAAATCCTGTCAAAGCTCGTGAAGTCCAATAAATGAGACTGGGATGATAAACTCGGTGAAGCACTCTGGGCTTATCGTACCACCATACGCACACCTACAGGAGCTACCCTATATTCGTTGGTATACGGATGTGAAGCTGTGCTACCATTGGAAATTCAAATCCCATCCCTTCGGATCGCTCTCGCAACTGAGATGACGATGGAAGAACAACATCAAAAACAACTCGAAGAACTCGAAATGTTGGATGAAAAGCGCTTGGAAGCTCAACAACACATTGAGTTTTATCAAGCCAGAATATCTAGGGCTTTTAACAAAAGAGTCCGACAGAGAAGCTTCAAGGAAGGAGATCTGGTCCTTGCTGCTCGCCGACCGATAATCCTTAAGTCCAAGAAGAAAGGTAAATTTGAACCCAAATGGGAAGGACCGTTTGTAATTGATACAGTCTACTCAAACGACGCATATCGCCTGATTACTCAAGAAGGCGTCAGACAATTAATGCCAATAAATGGGAAGTTCCTGAAAAAGTACTATCCCTAGTACATTCAGGATAACCCATTTATCGGGAAGTTCCTTGAAGAATATTACACTCAATATTCTAGAGGATAACCCAAAATCATTTTCACCAACAAAGTCCCTCACTGATCAGTTTCAATTGATAGTGAGTCCACCAAAAGTGTCTTTCTGGCCCAAGCCACCAACAAATTCCCCTCTTGATTCTTTCCACGAACAAATGGTCCACTTTCAGTTCAGAGTCCCCTTTCGATAAACGAAAGAACTCCCTTCTTTTTCTCTTTGGTTAAACCTCCTCATGGTTATAACCGAAGTTAAAATTTCATTTCGATAAACGAAAAACTCATCTTTAGGCTAGATAACCAATCCTATAAAAGGTAAGTTTATCTAGATCTTCTAGATTCTCGGAGTGGAGATTCCACTTCTAGTTTCTTTTGAGCTGGAAATAGAATATAAAATTCTTCCTTTCTAGAATCAAGGAATAGAATATAAAATTCTTCCTTCCTTGTATTCGGGTTCGTCTTCACCTTAAAAGAAGACCAGGAAATAGAATATAAAATTCTTCCTTTCCCACACCAACCTTTTCCAAGAATTTATTAATCTAGGATTCATCCAAGGAAGTTTATCCTGAATCCTAAGCAGGGATAAGTCTGCGCCTAACATGCGCTGTCGGTTTAGTCTTTCTCCGTAGAAAAAGACACCAGAGTTCGATTCTGGGGTATCCTATCCTGAAACCTAAGTAGGGATAAGTCAGCGTCTAATACACGTTGCCGGGTAGCCTATTCCCGTAACAATGGCGAAGTCTACGTATTCGAAGTCGTAGCGACGAGTCTCAGAGAATTCACTCTCTTAGCACAACGTTACATGCGGAACGGATTTAGATAATCCGCATGCTAGCCTGACTCAAACGGTAGTCGGTAAAGGCTAATCAAATCCGTTGAAGGCTGAGGGTTAGCTAAAAATCCTAAAGTCAACGCCTAACACGCGTTGCCGGGTAACCTATTCCCGTAACAAATGGTAAAGCCTATGTATTCAACATCATAGCACAAAATCTCAGAGAATTCACTCTCTTAGCATAACGTTACATGTGGAACGGATTTAGACAATCCGCATGCTAGCCCGACTCAAACGGTAGTCGGTAAAGGCTCATCAAACCCGTTGAGGGCTGAGAATTTGCCAAAAATTCTATAAATGCGAGTCATTAACGCATCAACTTTATGAGTTGGTCTCGTGACTTGGGCATCCAACAACTTCGGGATAAGATCCATATATGCAGACGAAACAACTGTAATAGTTGGTCCTGCAGCCCCAAATTTGAGACCGCCATGCTCCAATTCCTTAAGAGCTTAAACTGTGTAGACTCCAGCAGACGTACGAGTATAAACTATGTCAAACGCTGGACAACGCGTCACAACGAAGCTCAAACACCAGACAACGCGTCACAATGAAGCTCAAACGTCGGACAACGCGTTGCAAATAAAGACTCAACGCTAACAATCGATGGTCGGTTCTATGTTGAAACAACAAACACGAGCTAAGGATCAGAAAATCAGGAATCGACTTCAAGTTCAAAATTCCGACAAACGGTCAGATAATAAATGCAGCACCGGAACCCTTGCAGACATTCGACAAAGCACCGAATAGCCTGGAGGATTGAAAGAATCAAGAATAGAAGCCATTCCAAGGTCCCGTTACACCGATTGAAGGTTGGGACAATCATATCCAAAGTATTCCAGACTCTTCTATAAAAGAATGAGGCTGAAATACTTTGGAGGAGGTATCTGTAGGCGTATAAAACTGCTTATAGGTCCTTTAACACAGCTCGACACGGTGATTCGACAAACCAACGAACCATTGGGCAATATATCCAAGCATGTTCGTTAGACCACAACACTGGAGCCAAGTGAGACGCGACGAAGCGGATTAACGAGGCGACGAGGTTAACGAATCGCACGCAAACGACGGAATACTTCCAATCGCGTGCCTAATCAAGCTAACGGGTCGATGAATCAACGAATCATCCAACCGTACAGTCCACCACATCAATCAAGAGTGGGAGCGGACTCGAACTCGAACACAAAAGCGGATTTACTACCAAATCAGGATCCGGACTGCCAAATCAGAGTTCAGATAAATCGTGAAACCAGAAAATGGCAAAACACCAAACCCCTGGAGGGCTCGGCCGAAATCGAGCCGCTTCTGGGTGGCTCGGTGGCCGAGCCACTATTTGGTGGCTCGGCCAAACCGAGCCACCATGGTGGCTCGGTGGCCGAGCCACCTAGGTGGCCGGCCGAGCCACCCTTTGGGTGGCTCGGTGACCGAGCCACCAGATCTGGGCCCAGATCTGAGCCCAGATCTGATTTGAGGAGCCTATAAATAGACCCCTAGGCTCATTGTTTTGGAGGAGGGGATTTTTTTGGAGGCGAAACTCTGCTGGATTAAAGGTTCAAGACTAAAAAAGGTTGAAGCTTTAGAATCTTGGAGTTTTGGACTTTTCAGATCTGGTTCTTGGCGTTCATCCACACCAAACAAGGTAGGAGTTCGAGAGAGATCAGATCTGAGATCCACACGGTCATCCTCCGGATCAAAACTTGGTTTTTGATCCCGAGAAGAGTATCGATTTCGCTTGGTCGATTTCGATTACTTAGGGCGATTATTTCCTTGGTGAAGTAATCCCCCCGGCTGTTATTTCCTTCGTGAAATAACACCCGTCATACCGTGTAGATCCGACCGGATCAAGATCGCGTGGTGGTCCACGGATTAACCCCGGCGCAGGTAAACAACCCACACAAGCAAGAGACCGCAAAACAGGATCTTGCGATTTGTTCCAGAAAAAAGGAAAGTTGTAATCTTCTTCTTTTTTTTAGATTTTATTATAACCGGATCTTATAAAAAGATCGGATCCCTTGTAACCGATAAACAGTTGCTAATGGAAACAATGAAATCAGAGAAAACAATTTTTCCCGTGAACAGAGACGGGGTCGCTTCCAAGAGGAGTGGGGTCGGTAGTAAAGCCTAAAGAAAGGTAATAATTTCGAGGACTTAAGGAAGGACACGGGCTAGAGACCAACACTTAGAGGGTGTGGAATGTAGTTACATTGTGAGATTTTTAACGTTGATCGGTGAACGTTGAAAACCGATATTGTGTAGTGTAAATGTTATTCGGGTGAGCATAGAAAACCCAGTTGTGATAGTGGAGATCTCCTCGAAGTGAGGAGTGGAGACATAAGTCATGGGGACCAAACTCCGTGAACATATCATTTGTTTGTGATTACATTGGCGCACTTATTTTTATGTTCATATTTTATATCGCCTTTGTATATTGCTTGTTGCTTATATTGCCCACTATCTTGTTTAGATTGTTTACCCTTGTGTTATTTGTACATCGTCACATATATCTCATAGTATATCTCATTGCTAGGATATTTCCCTTTGTTTATATTGCATATTCTTGCTCATAACATATTATATATCTATCTTGCAAGAATAATTTATTAACAAGTTTTAATTAGCATAAAATCAGATTAGATTATCACAAGACCCTAATCACCCCCCTTTAGGGTCTAATAATTGGTATCAGAGCTTGGTGCTCTTTGATTTAAGGTCTAATCGCCTTGAGTTAAAGATCCAAGTTAGCTTGTTGTGCTAATCTAATTTTGAGCTCTTTTGTATCTTGCTTGCACATATATACATTATGGATATGTACGGTGTATCTAGTTTAGGTTATGCCATCAATATTGCTCCTAGATTAGATATTTTTCCCTATACCTAATATTTTGTTAGATTTAAACTTTTTGTTCGATCTAGACACTTTGATTTATGGGAAATTATAGATGATGCTTATATTGTGCCCACTTCGGAGAAAACTAAGTGGAATATAAATGATCAACATATGTTTACAATGAATAAGATTTTGTTAGAATATTTACTAAATGCTTTTGATTCATCTATATCTAACAAGTTTGTTCATTTTCATAGTGCTTACATCTTATGAAAATTTATTGAAGCACATCAAGGGGATTTAGAGGCGATCTGATAAGATTTGGAGGATCCCGCTTCAAGTTCATATGGAGCATCATGCACACGGACACTAGGTGATAGCTCTAGTGAGGTTTGCGAGTTCGAATCAATTAATGATTTATCTAGTGATGAACTTGCTTGAGCAAGTAAAAAATTATTGCATGCCTATAACAAATTACATAAAGATTTTATTCACTTACAAAGTAAGCATGTTAATTTAGAATCCGATCATGAGTGCTAGGTTCTAAATTTGATGTCGTTGCAAAAGAAAATACCTTGCTTAAAGATAACAATGATATGTTATATTTGAAAAATAAAAAATTAACCTCATCCATTTCTAGCTTAACTCATGAAACAGATAATGCCATGTTAGAAGTAAAGAACATAAAAAATAATACTGCTTCTTTTATAAATGACTATTTATGTTCTACTTCTAATAAAAATGCATATGTGCCAAATAATAAAGATTTGAATTTTATGAATAAATGCATTTTATTTTTAGATTCAACTTTGAAAACATGCATTAATAATCATAAGAAGCTTATGAATATGTGTGCCAAATCTAAGTTAAAATCATCCACTCATTATGCACACATATATAGCAAAGCTTATAAGTGTTCTATTTGCGATCGTAAAGACCATCTGCCTAAATTTTACTATGATGCACACAAACATAACAATGCTAATGATCATTGTGCATCTCATCAAGTTTCTTTATCATATACACATGCACATGCTCACAATGCTCATCATAAACATGCACGTGTGTATAAATGTGATCTATGTGGTCAGTTTGGCCATTTAGCAAAGTTTTGCTTTGATTTGAAAAAGAAGTCTAGTTTGCTAAATATTTCTAGTAGACCACATGTTTTTAAATGTGATCTTTATGGTAGGTTTGGACATCTTGCTATATTTTGTTTTGATGTGCAAAGGCTCCTATTTTGCAAAATGTTTTAATAAGACCACCTTTGTTTAATGATATTTCTCATTTGTAAAATAAATTTAAAAGACAATCTTTATTTGCAAATGATTCCCATGCACGTCCACTTGGTCAATACAACTCATTTTAACATTTACATTGCACATATTACAAACAGAAAGGTCATGTGTATAATTTTTGTTTTGACCGTGTTAGTGCACAAAATGCGCCCAAACGAGTTCATAACCCAAGGACTTTGAGCTTAAAAGATAGGGGCCATGTCCCTAAATATTTTGGTACTAAGAATACTTGGGTACCAAAACATATTTGATTTTTTTAAACCAAGAATTTTAGTGTTTTTTATTTTTTTCTCTTGGGTTTGAAAATTATACTTTAAAATTTTGAACATGAAAACAATTCTTTTTATTGGTCAAATTGTTTTTTTTATGATTATTGGTTTTGTTTTGATGAGAGGTTTGTGTTTATATAACCCCTCGGGTTTATTGGGTGTTTATTCCCAAATCTTGATTATTGGGTACTAAAAGTCCTTATATGGGTTGGAACAAGCTTAAGAGCTTGATATATTATTGTCTCTCTTGTATTTCTTTTGTCAAAATTTTTTTTTTGATTTGTTCTTTTGAATTCATTATATAAGCACAAATAGATGATTCAAATTTCAAATATGCTTTATAATGTATTCTATGAGTGGTTTAATCAAGTTCTTCAAAGGAAATTTTCTTTATTGATCAAACATTATTTTTGAGCTTAAAATTTGATTTATGATTTCATTTGGTTGATTTGTTTTTATGTGATAACTTTTTGCATGATTCTCATGTTCCTCTCTCTTTTGATTTCATAAATCTATTTATATTTTTTGTTGTGTTTTAAGACACCTATTTATAATGACATACCATTATGTGTCCTCATTGTATTTTTTGTATATGAGTGGTGTTTAACATATTTTTTATCTATGCTTGCTCATATATATTTACCTTGATCTTTATTGTCTATATTCAATAAGGCATTTTGATAGAGGGAGCAATCCCTACATATCTTTTTTTTGTTATACTCACCCATGCTTATTTGTAGACAGAGCTTTCGCTCTCTTTATTCTTTTGTTTTCCCCTTTTTGATATTGTCAAAGGGGGAGAAATATTGTTAGTATAGCCTTTCTTATTTATATGCATGATATATTCTAATTTATATATTCATTTCTTTCATGCATATATATAAATTGTTTATCATCATCAAAAATGGGAGATTTTTGGCCTTCTTGTTTTGATGATGTTTAACAAACAATTTATGACTAATGTTATTTGTCTAGTATTTGTGGTTTTCTATTTATTGTAGACAAACAATATGTTGAAGGATGGATGGAATCAAGCTTTTACGATCATATCCAATGAAGGTTGGCGGAATAGTGGAGTGAAGCAATGCAATTCAAGTTGAAGATCCAAGGTCAAGCTTCATCTGTAAGTTTACCAAGAAGAGCTTATTGAAGATCAAGATCATAGCTTGGGTATATTTAGTTTAGGTTTATATTATGTGTGTTGGTACTTTAAGCTCAATTATACACACACACATTTTATTGGTTTCTTTATATATATATATATATATATATATATATATATATATATATATATATATATA
>BQKN01064465.1:57929-108225 GCA_022839385.1 Asparagus kiusianus | reverse complement strand
ATATATATATATATATATATATATATATATATATATATATATATATACACAAGTTTTGGTTTTATGGCTTTCTTAGTTCTTAGTTTAAATATGAAACAAATACTTGTTTATATACATACATACATGTTTCATAGTTACCATGTTTGGTTTTGATAAACAATGTGTTTTGCCACATACACATGAAAATGAGCAACACATATACATATATGTATACATATTTCATGATTATATGTGAAAATAGTGTACTCTAGTTTATAGACTTAACAATCTTAATATACATCTTCTATTAAGTCTATAAAATTAGTTTATGAAGTTTCAAAACATTGTGTAGTCAAAATATCAAAACAAGTATGTTTTCATTTTCATGTTTTGGACTATTTTGTAGCATGTTTATTATCATGTCTATAATCATTTCCCAAAGTTTTATAATTTTTGGAATTTATTTGATATTTTTTAACAAGGTTCAAAGTTGAAATTTTCTGTGTGCATTTTTATGAGTCGACTCATTGTGACACCCCTGAGTTCACACAAGGCTGCAGTCCAAGGTGAAATTAAGAATGTCAAACCTGCCATGCACTACACCGTGCAATAACATGTTTTACCATCACAACCAACATCTATCTAGTAGAGTCAACAAAAGGTGTAGGTACAAAAGCAAGTAAAAGATAGTGCAAGGAATAACTGATGAAGTGATAGTGATCGCATGAATATCTCATCATCCAACATACAGAAATACATAGTCCACATCTGAATAGATAACTAGAATACTCAACAAGTCTCAAATACAAATGTCTGACAAGAGGAAATAAGGCACACAGCCTTTACAACTTCTAGAATAAGACTCCCAAATGTCTAAACAAAAGTCTACTGTGGAGCTCCAAAAGAAAATATATAACTAAATAAATGGCTGAAGCTAAAATGCATCGCCATCAACCTGCGACTCTCCGGCTCCTGGCTCGTTACTTGAAAGGGGGAGGGACAACGAGCATCAAAGCGCTAGCGAGCAACATCACAACCAACCCCAAGGGATAGGGCTCGTTGTATATGAAAATACATTTATTGCATAGTAATATAAATCCTCTATACTAACAACAATGGGTTTTGATAGTTAGAAAATTTCAACACGAGCATAGGTACGTCGAGCAAAATAATCCAAACAAGGAAACCCTCATGTATATACCTTGTATCTCAAATTGTAATTCCCTAAATACCAAACCCAGAATCTAATATTGGGAACAAATAAATTAAAAAGAAAACGAAACACATCTCTACTCCCAAACATGATGTCATATCAAACTCACATGAGTGTCATGTCAGAAAACGATTAAGTGTCCAAAACATAGACTATATAGATTAAACGTCCCACATATAGACTGCATGAAGTAAACGTCCAACTCATGGACTGAAAGCAACGAGTATCCAACGCATGGATCGAATATAACCAATGTCTAACGCTTGGACTGAATATAACCATGGTCCAACGCATGGACTGAATATAACCGTTATCCAACACATGGACCGGATGTGACCGTTGTCCAACGCATGGACCGGATGTGACCGTTGTCCAACGCATGGACCGGATGGTAGTGCATATCCAACACGAGGATTAAATAGCAATGCATGTCCAACACGAGGACTATGTATAGTGAATGTCCAACACGAGGACTGTGTAACTGTGAAAAGTATATGCGGACAGATATACATAATCCAAACTCGCCCGCATCTCGTTGTACATGTCTAAACTTGTGTCAAAAGTCAACCCACATGTACAGATGAATCATTAACATGGTAAACTAGGGTCAGGTTATCGAGGCGACCCCAAAAAACAACTCAAACAGATCAAAAATCTGTAAAACAGCTCATCAGTCGACTGATGTGTCGACCGATGACATCAGTCGACTCATATGCCGACTGATACGGTTCAGACAGCATAGCATCAGCTCACCAGTCAACTGATCAGTCGACTGAGAAGCTGAGCAAACTAAATCAGCCCGTCAGTCGACTGATCAGTCGACTGATGACTGAAAATCTGGCCGTCGGTCGACTGATCAGTTGACCGATCAACTACAGAAAAAAAAATCTGTATAGGTTGTTATTTACCCAAATTTTGATCTAAACTCATCCCCATCAATCCCAAGCATGAAGAATACTAATATTAACATATATGTACCAAACTGGAAAGGAAGTTTTACATGTAAACATTTATCAAAAACCTTAAACACATAAAAACATGTTTGATACGTTTTGAAATCAATAAATCATGAAATAACTCTTTGTCAAACGTTTTCAGATCTAGATCTCTTTAATAAAACATTGGTGATCTTTTTATAAACTGAGAAGCTTCAATACTACACATCATGTACTATAAAGATTTATTCTTTGTACTAAAAATACGTTTTTGGCTCAATAAAACTCATTTAAACTCAATAAATTCGTGTAAAATAAAAGGGGCAGAGTTGGGCGAGATGTTACTCGCCTCTGGGTGATGAACAACTCCTGGATCTGAGAGAGAGTGGATCCCCTTTGCTGCAATGTGAAGATCTCACCGAAAATCCTCCAAGTTCTTCCCCAAATCACCAAGAACAAAACTAGGGTTTTAGATAGGGGAGAGGGGGCTAGGGTTTTCTCAATACTGAAGATGAGAGGGGTGATTTCGGGTGAGAGGGGATATATACGAACGGTTAAACCCGACCCAAACCCAAACCAAATCAAAACAGACCCGAAACCTGTAAAAACTAAAAATCAGCGTATCAGTCGACTGATGTGTCGACCGATACAGTCAGTCGACTGATGTGTCGACTGTTCTGGAAAAATTTAGTTTTTGTACATGCTTTGCTTATTTGCAAAACCATCACACAAAACTCTACACCCATATTCTCATATCATCTCAAATAACTTGTTATCATGTACATCAATGACCTCAAGCTATTTATCATAAAAGAATTATTTATTTACTAAAAATTCATATATATTCATATAAAAATTACAGGGTTCTACATTCTTCCCCCCCTTAGAAGAATTTCGTCCTCGAAATTCGGAAACTATATGCATCTCACAACATGAACTTCCAAATAAACATATAGAGATATTTATACTTAACGATCTAAAATGGTAATACTCCCGCTCAAACCCTAACCTAGTGGAACTAGTACATCGGGTAAAAAATCCAAACAAGGAACCCCCCATATATATACCGTGTGTTCCGAAAGATTAAGAATTAAGCGAGAATATTCTCATTCTAGTGTTAAATTCAAATATAACCAAATGTCCAAATATCATATAAGATACATATCATAAAAATTTAATTTACCTGTTCAAACAGGTGTGGAATGTCGCGATGCAAATCCTCTTCGCGCTCCCAAGAAATCTCCTCAATACCTCTCCGATTCCACTGAACTTTCACTAAGGGGATTACCTTGTTTCTAAGTCTCTTGTCCTCTCTGGAAAGAATACGAACTGGATTCTCGACAGTAGTCAAATCCTCATGAAGCTCAATCTTTGGTGCGTTCAACACTCACTACTGTTCTTCATCACGTAATTGTTTCTTAAGCATAGAAACATGGAATACATTGTGTATACTAGACATCGATGCAAGAAGATCTAGTCTGTATGACACAGCTCCAATGTTCTCCAAAACCTGATATGGTCCAATGTATCTCATCGTAACCTTTTTCCGTCTCCCGAATTGCTACACACCTTTCCTATGCGATACCTTCAGCATAACTGGATTTCCAATTCGAAACTTCGAGGGTCTTCGTCTCTTATTATTATAGTTCTTTTGCCGACTCTAAGCAGCTAGAATCTGATCTTTGATAAATGTTACTTTCTCTGTAATCTGTCTCATAAGCTCTGGCCAAAGCATTAAACTCTTCTCCGGCTCTATCCAACATATAGTCGATTTGCAAGGCCTCCGTACGTTGCTTCATACGGGGTCATACCGATTGTCGCTTGATAATTATTATCCTAAACGAATTCTATCAGTGGAATATGATTTTCCCAGCTACCTTGAAAGTCAATGACACAAGCCCGCCTCCTGTTTTCCAACATCTAATTTACTGTCTCCGTCTGACCATCCATCTATGGATGAAATACACTACAGTACGATAAATCTGTTACCCAAAAGAATCCTGGAAACCCTTCCAAAAATGTGGAATGGACACTGAAATCTCAATCTGATGCTATCGCATCTGGAACTCCATGAAGTCGAATAGTCTCTTGAATAAGTATCCTCGCATACATCTCAGCTGTATAGTTAGTCCTCGCTGGAATAAAGTGTATTGACTTCATCAGTCTATCCATTTCCACCCAAATCGAATCATTCTCTTTCTTCGATTTCGACAACTCTACAATAAGGTCCATAGAAATGTCCGCCCACTTCTACTCCGAAATGGTTAAAAGCTGACGTGATCCTACTGGTCTCTGATGTTCCACCTTTACTCATTAACAGGCAAGATACTTGGCTACATACTTTGAAATCTTCCTATGCGTAACACTCCATCAAAAGGTGTCTCTTTAGGTCCTTGTACATCTTAGGGGTCCCTGGATGTACTATGAACTGAGTATGATGTGCTTCATTTAGCAACTCCTTCTTAAGCTCCGCACTGGTTGGTATAACCAGTCTATCCTTCATCCGTAGACTTCCCTCTACTCTAACGGCCCAATCAGTCTTAGGCGGTTTGGAAATTTCCTCCTTCTGGATTTGAATTCAATAGTTTTCCAACTGAGTTCTGACAACTCTGTCTCTCCAAGCTGGCTGCAATGACCCAGTTCTCTATAATGTATTGGTTCCACTAATCTCATGTCTAAAATCAAACTGGCTAAGAGTGATAAGGTCCCGATGCAGTGAACACCTCAAAGCCGAAATCCAATGTCGACGCTCCGTGCTTAAGGCATCTGCTACGACGTTCGCCTTCCCCGGATGATACTGAATCGCGAACTCGTAGTCCTTGATAAACTCAACCCACTTCCTCTGTCTCTGATTGAGTTCCTTCTGAGAAAAGAGGTAATTCAGACTCTGATGGTCTGTAACCAACTCAAACTGCACTCCATATAAGTAGTGCCTCCATGACTTCAGTGCAAATACCACTACTACTAATTCCAAGTCATGAGTTGGATAGTTCTGCTCATGCACCCTCAACTATCGTGAGATATAAGCTACTACCTTCTGAGTCTGCATCAATGCGCCTCCTAAGCCTGCCAACGATGCATCTGTATATACTACGAATGTCCTGTCGCTGCTTGGAATAGTCAAACCGGCGCTATAGTCAACTTAGCTTTTAGAATATCAAAGGCCTTCTGGCACTCCATGATCCATATGAATTGTACACCCTTCTTCGTAAGGTGTGCAATCGGCATCGAAATCTTCGAGAAGTCCTGAATGAACTTCCTATAATATCCAGTTAAACTCAAAAAGCTGCGAATCTCTGTCACCGTCTTCGGTGGCTCCCAATCAAGAACTGCCGTGACCTTTGCCGGGTCCACTACTATACTCTCTCTACTGATGACGTGGCCAAGAAATCTGACTTCTGAAAGCTAAAATTCGCACTTTCTGAAATTGACATACAGCTAATGCTCCTGAAGAGTCCTCAACGCTATCCGTAGATGCTCCTCGTGATCTGCCTCTGATCTCGAGTAAATGAGAATATCATCGATGAAAACGATCACAAACTGATCTAAGAAAGGACGGAAAACCCGATTCATCAAATCCATGAATACTGCAGGTGTATTGGTCAACCCAAATGGCATGACCAAGAATTCAAAAGATCCATATCTAATAAGAAAGGCGGTCTTGGGAATATCCATCTCCCGAACCTGCAACTGATGATAGCCAGAACGAAGATCAATCTTCAAGAAATACTACGCTCTCTGCAGCTGGTCAAACAAGTCATCAATCCTAGGTAGTGGGTACCTATTCCGGATAGTGACCTTGTTCAACTCTCTATAATCTATGCATAATCTCATACTACCGTCCTTCTTCTTCACGAAGAGGACCGGCGCGCCCCACGGAGAATGACTCCGGCGAATAAAACCCAGAGCTAACAACTCATCCAACTGGGTCTGAAGCTCCCTCATCTCAGCTAGTGCCATGCGATAGGGTGCGCGGGATATCGGGGCTATGCCTGGCTGCAACTCAATTCAGAACTCTACCCCTCTCACCACAAGTAATCCAGGTATGTCCTGAAAGACATCCTGATACTCTGAGACAACTCTAGTCTCCAATAACTCAGCACCCTGATCCCGTCGCATCACCTCCTCGATGTACGCCAGAAATGACTCTGCAAATCGGTTGCTCTAAGAGGTGGCTACAATCATCTCGGACCCATCGGACGCTCGCAACTTGACTGTCTTCGTAAAGCAGTCAATACTAATATGGTAGGAAGACAACCAATTCATACCAAGGATGACATCGAACTCGGACATATGCAACACTATCAAATCAACTATGAACTCCGACTCGTCTAAACTGACGGTACACCTCCTACATACGCTCTCTAGAAGTGATACCTCACCTAAAGGGGTGGAAACAGATAAAGGGGTATCTAGAGGCTGAGCTACGAGCTGGAGTCTAGCCATAAATGCATGCGATATGAAAGAACACGAAACTCCCGAATCGAAAAGAATACGGGCGGGAAAAGGATTCATGAGGGACGTACACCCCACAACTGATCTGCTTGGCCCATTATCATGCGGAACTACTGCATATACTCTGCCGGTGGATGAAGATTGCTCTGTCGCTGGTACTGGATAATATGGGACAATCTGCCCTGGGGAATCTCCTGAACTACTAGATTCTGCCCCTTAGTCTTCTGCTGCTGCTGATTCGGACCATTTCCCTGCTGAGTTCTTGTTGGTGCACTGCGGCACTCTAATGCTTTGTGACCGACCTTACGACAGTTAAAATAAGTTCCCCGGAACTTGCACTGTTGCTGCTGCTGTTCTCTCTGATCCTGTTAGGATCCCTTCTTATGAGGGCCCTGCTGCTGCTGAGGTCCAGACCAAGGTCTCTTATTCTTACCATTATCTCCGGGGTGTCCTTCCTTGTTTTTCTGAAACTTAGGCGTCCCATTTTCTTGAGAAATGGCGGTTTCGGCTACTGATGATGGTGGTACAATATGATTTGCCACAAGCTCCTCGATTGCTGCTATCCTAGCGACTAAAGGAGCCATAAGATCAATAAGGTACTGGGGAGTCTGCTACGGCTCAGGTAGCATCTGATATGGCTTGGGTGGAGTTTGCTGTGGTTCGGCCTGTCCAGATCTCTGAGTACGAGGTACCATACTCTGACATCTAAGCATATAACAAAAAGAGTTCATGAGTCAAAGTAGATATGTATATATATATGCATAACGTATCACCATACGATTTTCACAACATATAGTATTCACACAAATACTTTAAACTTATACAAAAATAGTTGTTATAAAAAAAATTTCTCAAATTTTGAGATATACACATATATCGTCCTCACTCATATTAGGAAATCCTTACGGACTCTATACATGAATCCTAAGAAACTCTATCCTAGCTCCACGACTCGACACAGGATGATCCTAAGGATACTAGAACTAGAGCTCTGATACCAACTGTGACGCCCCTGAGTTCACACAAGGCTACAGTCCAAGGTGAAACCAAGAATGTCAAACCTGCCATGCACTACACCGTGCAATAACATGTTTCACCATCACAATCAACATCTATCTAGTAGAGTCAACAATAGGTGTAGGTACAAAAGCAAGTAAAAGATAGTGCAAGGAATAACTGATGAAGTGATAGTGATCGCATGAATATCTCATCATCCAACATACAGAAATACATAGTCCACATCTGAATAGATAACTGGAATACTCAACAAGTCTCAAATACAAATGTCTGACAAGAGGAAATAAGGCACACAGCCTTTACAACTTCTAGAATAAGACTCCCAAATGTCTAAACAAAAGTCTACTGTGGAGATCCAAAAGAAAATATATAACTAAATAAATGGCTGAAGTTAAAATGCATCGCCATCAACCTGCGACTCTCCGGCTCCTGGCTCGTTACCTAAAAGGGGGAAGGACAACGAGCGTCAAAGCTTTAGCGAGCAACATCACAACCAACCCCAAGGGATAGGGCTCTTTGTATATGAAAATACATTTATTGCATAGTAATATAAATCATCTATACTAACAACAATGGGTTTTGGTACTTAGAAAATTTCAACACGAGCATAGGTACGTCGAGCGAAATAATCCAAACAAGGAAACCCTCATGTATATACCATGTATCTCAAATTGTAATTCCCTAAATACCAAACCCAGAATCTAATATTGGGAACAAATAAATTAAAAAGAAAACGAAACACATCTCTACTCCCAAACATGATGTCATGTCAAACTCACATGAGTGTCATGTCAGAAAACGATTAAGTGTCCAAAACATAGACTATATAGATTAAACGTCCCACATATAGACTGCATGAAGTAAACGTCTAACTCATGGACTGAAAGCAACGAGTATCCAACGCATGGATCGAATATAACCAATGTCCAATGCTTGGACTGAATATAACCATGGTCCAATGCATGAACTGAATATAACCGTTGTCCAACACATGGACCGGATGTGACCGTTGTCCAACGCATGGACCGGATGTGACTGTTGTCCAACGCATGGA
This sequence comes from Asparagus kiusianus, assembly GCA_022839385.1. Taxonomy (NCBI): domain Eukaryota; kingdom Viridiplantae; phylum Streptophyta; class Magnoliopsida; order Asparagales; family Asparagaceae; genus Asparagus; species Asparagus kiusianus. The sequence goes on along the minus strand of BQKN01064465.1, from coordinate 99,572 downwards.
CTGGATGGTAGTGCATATCCAACACGAGGATTAAATAGCAATGCATGTCCAACACGAGGACTAAGTATAGTGAATGTCCAACACGAGGACTGTGTAACTGTGAAAAGTATATGCAGACAGATATACATAATCCAAACTCGCCCGCATCTCGGTGTACATGTCTAAACTTGTGTCAAAAGTCAACCCACATGTACAGATGAATCATTAACATGGTAAACTAGGGTCAGGTTATCGAGGCGACCCCGAAAAGCAACTCAAACAGATCAAAAATCTATAAAACAGCTTATCAGTCGACTGATGTGTCGACCGATGACGTCAGTCGACTCATATGCCGACTGATACGATTCAGACAGCATAGCCTTAGCTCACCAGTCGACTGATCAGTCGACTGAGAAGCTGAGGAAACTAAATCAGCCCGTCAGACGACTGATCAGTCGATTGATGACTGAAAATCTGCCCGTCGGTCGACTGATCAGTCGACCGATCAACTGCAGAAAAAAAAATCTGTATAGGTTGTTATTTACCCAAATTTCAATCTAAACTCATCCCCATCAATCCCAAGCATGAAGAATACTGATATTAACATATATGTACCAAACTGGAAAGGAAGTTTTACATGTAAACATTTATCAAAAACCTTAAACACATAAAAACATGTTTGATACGTTTTGAAATCAATAAATCATGAAATAACTCTTTGTCAAACGTTTTCAGATCTAGATCTCTTTAATAAAACATTGGTGATCTTTTTATAAACTGAGAAGCTTCAATACTACACATCATGTACCATAAAGATTTATTCTTTGTACTAAAAATACGTTTTTGGCTCAATAAAACTCATTTAAACTCAATAAATTCGTGTAAAATAAAAGGGGCAGAGTTGGGCGAGATGTTACTCGCCTCTGGGTGATGAACAACTCCTGGATCTGAGAGAGAGTGGATCCCCTTTGTTGCAATGTGAAGATCTCGCCGAAAATCCTCCAAGTTCTTCCCCAAATCACTAAGAACAAAACTAGGGTTTTAGATAGGGGAGAGGGGGCTAGGGTTTTCTCAATACTGAAGATGAGAGGGGTGATTTCGGGTGAGAGGGGATATATACGAACGGTTAAACCCGACCCAAACCCGAACCAAATCAAAACAGACCCGAAACCTGTAAAAAACTGGAAATCAGCGTATCAGTCGACTGATATGTCGACCGATACAGCCAGTCGACTGATGTGTCGACTGTTCTGGAAAAATTCAGTTTTTGTGCATGTTTTGCTTATTTGCAAAACCATCGCACAAAACTCTACACCCATATTCTCGTATCATCTCAAATAACTTGTTATCATGTACATCAATGACCTCAAGCTATTTATCATAAAAGAATTATTTATTTACTAAAAATTCATATATATTCATATAAAAATTACGGGGTTCTACACTCATGAACAGTATTGAGTCGACTCACAAACTGCTACGTAGTTTACAATTTATTTCTGATGAGTCGACTCACAACATCATGAGTCAATACATCAGGTTGAGTCGACTCATGCTTGTCATAAGTCGACTCACAAACTGTGCTGGAGAATGAGTTTTGTTTCTGATGAGTCGACTCATGATCTTATGAGTCGACCCATGGTATATGAGTTGACTCATGATTTTTATGAGTCGACCCATAAGTTGGTTTTTAGCCTGTAACGGCTACTTATGAGTCGACTCATGAACGATACTGAGTCGACTAATAACACTATAACGGCTATTTTTCCAGATTGTACTGTCTTTGGGTTTTTAGTCTTTTTGCCTTGTTTTCTCTTGACTTTGGAGTTCCTATAAATACCCCCACATATCCTCAGTTCTATAGATTCAAGAGAATGTTTTAAGAAAGTTTAACAAGGGTTTAAGTTTCGTTTAGTTTTGTTTCAAGTTTGGTTTGTGAAGATACTTTCACAAGAGGAAGTGGAGATCAATTCATTGGTGGTTGAGCTTCAATTCATATCTCTCTCTCTCTTCCTCTATTGTCATCTTGAGAAGTTTTCCTAAACTCAATTCTAGCTTTCATTTATAATTGTTTATTGATTATCATTTCTACAAGTTAGTTTTTCATAATTGAGTTTAGTTTTGATTTACTCATTGTTTACACACATAACCTATTGAGCTTATTGTATTTACATTCATAGTATAATTTGGGTTGTGGAATTGTGACATTGAGTGTGAGCCTACATTGAATTCTCATATATTGTAGAGAACAAATTTATTGTATTGTGAGCCTATTTATGGAGATCACTTTGTAATACTAGTACACCAAGAGGAGTGTATGGTGAGAGACGGGGTTGCTTCCAAGAGTAGTGGGGTCGGTAGTAAAGCCTAGAGAGAGGTGGTAATTCCGAGCAATTGAGGAAGGACACTGATTAGAGACCAACACTTAGAGGGTGTGGAGTATAGTTACATTGTGAGATTGTGAACATTGATCGGTGAGTGTTGAAAACCGATATTGTGTAGTGTAAATGTTATTCGGGTGAGCGTTGAAAACCCAGTTATGATAGTGGAGATCTTCTTAAGATGAGGAACGGAGACGTAGGTCGTGAGGACCAAACTCCGTGAACATATCGTTTGTTTATGATTGCATTGGTGCGCTTATTTTTATGTTCATATCTTATATCGCCTTTGTATATTGCTTGTTGCTTATATTGCCCACTATCTAGTTTAGATTGTTTACCCTTGTGTTATTAGTATATCCTCGCATATATCTCATAGTATATCTCATTGCTAGGATATTTCTCTTTGTTTATATTGCATATTCTTGCTTATAACATATTGTATATCTATCTTAAAGAATAATTTATTAATAAGTTTTAATTAGCATAAAATCATATTAGATTAGAACAAGACTCTAATCACCCCTCCCCTCTATGGTCTAACACTCTGTGCTATGTGAGCTTAGCTTGATGGAGCTCACCTGCACATGGAAAGCCGCCTGTTTTAAAGACTAAGAAAATTTTCAACTTTGGGCTAAAAATCTCTAACTTCTCTTGTTTTGTTTTTCAGATGCATTCTTTGACGAAGCTCTTCTAGGGGCTAGTACCATTGGCCTTGCTAGTGGTACGGGCTTCTCAGCTCCACCCAGGTTCCCGCTACATAACCATGTGGCAGTGTTCGATGATGACAAATCTGCAGAGCTGGTGCAAAAGGTGTCTGAGAGACACTACTTGACACTATGTGAACTGACTACTGATGCAGCGCTAACGGACAATCAACGTCGGGAGATGAAAAATCTTGACTTTCTATTTGGTGATGTCGTGGCTGACCCAACCGTCCTGCTTCACGGCGAGAGTAGATGGCTCTACATGGTGGACGGCATTTGATATTTTCTCCCTAGCATGATGAGGGGTTTTCAATGGTAGAGCTTCGCTCACTCTTAGTTCCAAGAGTGATAAACTAGGACCTGACCCTTACCCAGGATGGAGTGACTAATGGAATCTTCACAGACTCAAAAGTAGGATTTAGCATCGACAGCTCTTGCAAGTGCGTCATTGCTCTGCATCCAGATCTACTGTAGAGTGATTTACCGATGGGGGAGACAGCTACGGTGGCGGAGACCTTCCGTCATCACTTCTTTAGAGCTGGGGACAATTTCACCACAAAAACTTCAGGGCTCCGGGGTGGATCCACTCCTCAATTGGCAACAGTCCCTGGTGGTTTAGGATCACAGAGTTCATATTGGAGTATAACTCTGACATGCAGGGTACATAGTTGTACTCTGCCATCACGGTCACGCAATATGGCCTAAAGATCAACGCCCCCCAGTTCCAAAGCATAATGGAACTATATTGCCCGGATAATGACACATTTTTCACACCCAATGGAAAATTAGGCCTAGCACTTCATGAAATGTATGAAGTGTCGGGATTGCCGATGGGGGACTTCCCCTACGAAGAATATGTTCCAGGCCAGTGAGAGATTGAGTATCTCTTTGACAAGTTTCCCAAGCAGTGGAGACCCTCTTGGAACTTCTCTGCCATTATCATATTTGTTTGAATACTATCGGGGTAGTATATCACAAGGGCAAGAAGAAGAGGACTCCAGGAATCAGTCATAAGAATTAGGCTGATTACCTCTTTCTCAACACTGATGATAAGAAGATACCCATCCTGCCACTGTGCACTTATGATCGGACAGAGGTGGAGAAGAGAATATTCGGCGGTAAGGTCATGGAAACCCATGAACATGGCGAAGGAGGATTCAGAGTGGGGACGACTTTCAAATCATTCCACCACCAAGCTGAGTCCACGATATCAGCTAGAGCCTTACTTGCTGGGTATCTTATGTTTTGGATGAAAAGATATGTGGTCCCCACACGCTCTATTGAGGCAATCCCGGTGGATTTCATCTATCCCGCGGTCTGTTTGGCCTACGGACGCTCATATGCATTATTGCTAGCTATGGTAGCATGCATACAAAGTGGACTCCGGACCCTGACGACACATTTATGTAGATTGTCATTTGTCGAGGCATAAGGAGGAGAAGAGATGGCTAAAACCTCCAATCCTCGTGTCAGCCTAACATATACCTACTTGATGGCTTGGTATGCGCTGTATTGTGAGTGCCTGATGAGTGTGCTGGCTGCATGATAGAAAGGGAAGCTAATTCCCTTTGTTTAGAGGCTAGAGAAGTGTTCATGGAAATATAAGGACATTGCTGAAATGAGAAGGGCATTATCCTTCTTCAGCAATTATGAATTTTACCAATGCTTTCTATACTTCTCGGGTAGAGGATACGGTGAGTCTCTTCGAGACACGTTGATAGGAGATAACCAAACCACCTTATCCTTAGGTGGATTCCAATGGCTGGTCAACATTTGACCAAGCTATCATATCCTTCCGATGGGCTAAACCTATTATATGGAGCCCTATCTTCCCAATCGTTTTGCCCGTCAGTTTAGGTATGACCAATTATATATAGGAGAATATCAACCCCGGTTGAGTTTTGAAGGGCGTTTGATCTATGGAGTGTGGAAGTGGTTTTTGACATAGGCGGGATGGACAAATGCACATTTTGAGATGCCACTGAGGGATCACATTTTCCACCATACACCTACCTATTGTAAGTGGTATCGGAGTGCGAGCTGGAGGGGTTCAATCCCCATGCTTCTTGTCTGACGACATAGAGGTGTCAATCGAGAGCAGCTCCTCACACACCAAGGTGAGGTGGTTGTTGACAAGTTGAGGAGTCTGAGGTGGCTTATGTCGAAGAAGTCCCCTAAGAAGATTGGGAAGAGGAGCTGTATGGGGGGTTAGGTCATGTCCTGATATCAGACCTCCCAACTTAACAAGATCTCTCTCAGCTCGAGCCCTTCAGAGATCAGGAGGTGGCTGAGGAATTGGTACAAGCTAGAGAGCACTTGGAGCAGGTTAGGACTGCCCTCCCTAAATGCCTGCATATGCCGACCTTTGCTCCTGATCTCCCGGCTTCATTGAAATGTAAGCAGGGGGTGGGTGTTAGTGCTTCTGAAGAGAGGGCGACCAAGAGAGCTCGCCATGAAGAGGTGGCCATAGATGTTGATATTAGGGTCACCGGTGCTATAACAGGACCAATTCTGTCGGCCTCATGGGCCACTACACCGACGCTCGCTGTTGATCAATATACGTTGGCCTCGCACGATCAAGTGCTTGTGTCGGAAAGAAAAACATCCTCTTACTCTTCCTTTGATTATGGGATTGAATTTGATCACCTCACATTTGTCTCGACTTATCGTAGGAATGACGGATGCGTTGGTTCATATCCCCTCTGATGAGGAGGAGGAAGAGGAGGATCCACTCGACTATTCAAGTGAGGGTGACACCGACTCTTGTCGCTCTCCTAACGCCGACTCTCCGGCTGAGGACTTAGAAACCATAAGTCCTCTTCCCGCTCAAGAGCCAACTATTGCCACTCCATGTATCTTGAATTGTTTACCTTTTTACTTTTTGGAAGATATTTAAAAAAATAAGCTGATCCTTATTTGTTTTTGTAGGTGGCATGGCTCCTAAGGTTGCGGGAGAGTGGAGTAGCTTGTTGGGAGCTTCTCGTACGGGAGCTTAGCTTCACCTCGACCGCATGCCATTAAACAAGTGGATCCCCTCACCGAGACAACAACTCAAGCTGAGGAGGAGGCTGTTCAGGAAGAGGAGGAGCCGATTCCAGAAGAGGTGCCAACTCAAGGAGAGGAGGTCCCTATTCAGGAGGAGGTACCGACCGAAGGAGAGGCGCCGATTCCAAAGGAGAAGGCACGATTCAGGATGAGATGCCAAATTCAGGAGAGGAAGCCTCGACTCAGATGATCATCGCGACCAGCGCCGAGGTGGAAGCTCAGCCTGTAGATGATACTCCTCTTTCTCCCAATGCCTGTTTTAATAGTAGAATCGTGGAGCGGACGATCAAAGACTTCCAAACTTCTCTTTGCGATAGTATCCAAATGGTGCTGGATGAAGGCTGCACTTTTAAAGAGTTCAAACCGGTCTTGCGAATGTATTTGGATAATCTGAGCAAGTTGGTTGGTGCATATGCAGCCTCTTCATTCCAAAGACGTTTGGCATTGGCGGAGAAGAACATTGAAGAGTTAGCCTCCCTCCAATCTAAGGACATTGTCACCCTAGTTTCTAAAAAGGCCCAATCAGCTTTGAAGGAACAAGAGCAACTCTTAAATAAGACTATGGCTGAGGTAGCCAAGCTAAGGGAGGAGGTGGAGCTAGCCACTGTAGAAGGTGATAAGATGGACGAGGAGCGTCAGAAGACCAACACCTTCTTGGTAGATGCGGCCCAATCCATATTACAAGTGAAGCAGACTATCGCCGAGATGCAAGCCTTCATGGCTGCTAAGGAGTAGGCTCGTGAGCAGGCACTGAAAGAGTTGGAGGAGATCGAGAATTAGCAGCAGTTAATCATTGGCGATTTTGAGGAGAAGGATCGAGCTCTCAAGGCGGTGAGGGCTAAGCTCCATGATGCCGTCTCACTTACTAAAGAGGAGATCCGTTAGGAGGTCCTCATCACTCAAGAGACGGAGTATGCAAGAGCGATTCAAGTTGTTGAGTTGCGGTTGAGGACATTTTGACTTTGTTTAAATGTATTGTCTTAACTTTGTTCGAATGTATTGTCAAAACTCCTCTTTATGAATGAAAATTATCTCTCTATCCACTCATCGCGTCTCAATAACTTGTGTGAATATCTTCTCACTCTTGTTTTCTCAGTTGACCAACACTTAGGATTTTTAACGAATTCTTAGCTATCAATGGGTTTGATTTGCTTTTACCGATTACCATTTGAACCAGGCTAGCCATACTATTCCCCTCAGTATGATGAGTTGTCGAGAAGTTTATTTTAGACTTAACGCTATAATTTCTTCTCTACCCTTAGCCGTTCGAGGTGTTAGGTTAGGTTAATTACAACCATCAAGATGTAATTAGGTTAGTCCATGCCGTTAAATATAACAACTTAGCCCAAAAATGAGTGACCACTTGTATAAGTGATCGCTCAAGGGTCCGAATAATGATTCACCGCTTGCTAAGCCATGACTCGGGAATGGCCATTATCGATGAACAACATCATTTGTAGGAATGATGGTGTTGGGGTAATCAGATCGTTTAGGGATGTATGAGTGTGATGACTGATTAGAATAATATCGCATCGCATGGTAGGCTACTATCATCGATTGTTCTAAGGATGTTAGAACGCTCAGAATAGATCAAATCATTCAGGGACGTAGGAGTGTGATGACTGATCGGATAACATCATTTGTGGGAATGACGAAGTTGACTATCAGAGGTAATCATTAATATGATAGTTTTATGGACCCACCATCCTATTGGAGAGGATTGGTGGGGGATTTTTCAGAGGTTTAATGTTAACGTGATGAGATTGTCATGATCGGAGCGACTTTGAGGACTTACCATCCTATGAAGAGGATTGGTAAGTTGATTGGATCGTCGCGATTGGAGCAACTTTGAAGAATCACCATCCTACTACAGAGAATTAGTAAGTTGATAGGATCATCACGATTGGAGCGACTTTGAGGACTCACCATCCTATTGAAAAGGATTGACAAGTTGATTGTCAGAGGTATAATGTTAACATGACAGGATTGTCACGATCAGAGTGATTTTGAGGACTTACCATCCTATTAAAGAGGATTGGTAAGTTGATAGGATTGTCGTGATTAGAGCGACTTTGAGGACTCACCATCCTATTAAAGAGGATTGGCAAATTGATTAGATTATCGCGATTGGAGCAACTTTGAGGATTTACCATCCTATTGAAGAGGATTGGCAAGTAGATTGTCAAAGGTGTAATATTAACATGATAGTGGGAGTGATCCCGTCATCCTATTAGAGAGGATCGATAGGGAAAATTTAGAGGAAATTAGTTGTCAGAGGTGACTATTAACATGACAACTTTTGTGTGAACCCGTCATCCCGCTGAAGAGGATTGATGGGGGAAATTTGGAAGAAAATGATTATCAGAGGTGACTGTTAACTTGATAATTGTGTGGGTGTTTGTAGAAAGATAATTGGTAGTACTTTTTTAGGAATTTGCCGTTAATAGGCATCATGATATTATCTCCATTCGGTTTGATGAGGCGATAAGCTCCATTCGAATAGACTATCTCTATCACGAATGGTCCTTCTCATTTGGGTTGGATTTTTCTTTTCTTCTTGGAGTTGAGTATCATAGGTCATCGAAAAGTAAGGACCAACTCTCCTTCCTTGAAGGAATGGTGCTTGACTTTCTTGTCGAAAGCCTTGGATATTCTGGCTTGATAGAACTCAATGTGTTGTTGAGCTTCAAACTGCTTTTCATCTAACGCCTTTAATTCTACGAGATGTCGCTGATGACTTTGTTCAGTCGTCATCCCTATTGCGAGTGCGACGTGTAGGGATAAAATCTGAATTTCTAGCGGTAGTACGGCTTCACAACTGTATACTAGTGAATAAAGTGTGGTACCGGTCAGTGTGCGAAGCGTGATCCGGTATGCCCATAAGCTTTCATCAAGCTTTTCATTCCAATCGTGCTTACTGTTGGACGTTAGCTTGGTTATGATCTTGACTATCGTCTTGTTGAAAGCCTCGACTAGTCCATTTGCTGATGGATTATAAGCCGTGGACACCAGGTTCTGTATTCTAAACTTATCACAGAACTGAGTGAATGCATGACTAATAAATTATGATCTGTTATCATGAATGGTACGTCTTGGAACACCATATCAGTAGATAATGTGATGTTTGACGAACTTGATCACATCACCAGTTTTGACTTCTCTTAAGGGAACGGCTTTAGCCTACTTAGAGAAATAATCGGTTGTCGTAAGGATGAAGCGATGACCTTTGGCTGATGGTTGAGATATCGGTTAGACAACATCCATCCCTCATGTCTCAAACGAGCACGAAGTCACTATCGAATGTAGGTCTTCGGGTTGTTTGTGAATGTAGTTAGTGTGGATTTGACACATATGGAAACGCTTGGCATAAGTAATAGCATCGTGGATCATTCTGGGCTAATAATAGCCCATTCTTTGCAAGCGGCCCCAGAGCTTGGATTCAGGTTGGTGAGCACCACAGGTACCATCATGGGCTTCCCGTAAGGCTTCCTATGCTTGTCATTGAGAGACACCGAAGCAATATGCCATCGTATGACTTATGATACAACGCCTTTGTTGTCGAATTGTAGTAGAATCCCAGACCGTGTCTGCGAACAGAATCTCATTCCTTTACATCTTTGGGTAGTATGCCGTATAAGACGTAGTCGATGATTAGGAAATGCCAATCTCTTACCTCGAGTTGACCTATAGCTAGGTGAGTTGCATTCACCTCTAGAACATATTCCGGTCAAAAGAGTTGTTGGCTTGTGATAGTGACTCGTTGACTTGCTCCTAGCGGTTGTGCTATGTTAGCTGCCAATGATGCTAGGGCATCCGTGTGCGTGTTCTTGGAATGAAGAGCATGCTTAATATAGAAGATTTTGAATGATTCGGCTAGTTTGATGGCCGCTTTATGATACAGGATTAAGTCGTCAATTCTGATTTCATATTTCCCTGTCATCTATCTGACGATGAGCTGAGAGTCATCGTAAGCTTCAAGATGATTTTCCCCTAACTCCTTGATGAAGTCGAGTCCGACTAGTTGTGCATTGTACTCAGCTATGTTATTAGTACACGACTTAGTTAAAGAGAAATCTCAGGGTAACACGTGGTTTTGCGAATAAACCAATACCACCCACCCCTACAATGATAGACCTGCTTGTACCTACGTGAGAAGCTCCATCGAAGTACAATCACCAAATTTCTCCCTGTGAGCTTGCATGTCCTTTGACAGACTTCTATGGCATGATTGGCCATGAGATCACAGATTGCTTGTCCTTTGATAGACTTCTGTTGCATGAAGTGTATGTCGTATTAAGACAGTAGGAGTGCCCATCACTTGCTGAATTTGGCATATACCTGGTGCTCTCGTAAAGTCTGCAATGCTAATTGAAGGTGCTGCTCGTGCTCTGCCTCTGACCTCAAATAGATTAGAATGTCGTCGATGAATACTATCATGAACTGGTCCAAGTATGGACGGAAAACCCGATTCATCAAATCCATGAATACCGCAGGTGCATTAGTTAGACCAAATGGCATGACAAGAAACTCGAAGGACCCATAACGAGTCAGAAAGGTGGTCTTGGGAATATTCATCTCCTGAACCCGTAACTGATGATAGCCAGAATGAAGATTAATCTTTGAGAAGTGCTGCGCTCCTTGTAGCTGGTCGAACAAGTCATCAATCCTCGGTAATGGATACTTGTTCTAGATAGTGATCTTGTTCAACTCTCGATAATCTATACAAAGACGCATACTGCCGTCCTTCTTCTTCACGGAAAGGACGGGCGCCCCCATGGAAAATGACTCCGACGAATAAAACCCTAAGACAACAACTCGTCCAGCTGAGTCTGTAGCTCCCTCATCTCACCAGGTGCCATATGATAGGGAGCTCAAGATATCGGTACTGTGCCTGACTGCAACTCGATGCAGAACTCAACCTCTCTCACAGGAGGTAGCCCCGGTATGTCCTGAAAGACATCCTGAAAATCTGAGACAACCCTAGTCTCGCACAAATTAGCACTCCGATCTCTCAGCATCACCTCCTCGATATAGGCCGGAAATGACTTCGCAAACTGGTTGCCTTGTGAGGTCGCTACGATCAACTAAACCCATCGAACGCTCGCAAACTAACTGTTTTTACAAAACAGTCAATGCTAACATGGTAGGATGATAACCAATCCATACCGAGAATGACGTCGAAATCTGACATCTGCAAGACGATCAAATCTATGATATACTCGGACTCATCTAAGCTGATGACACATCTCCTACAGACGTTCTCTAATAGAGATAACTCTCCTAAGGGAGTAGAGACAGACAACAGAACATCTAAAGGATGTGCGACTAACTGGAACCTATCCATGAAGGCATGAGATATAAAAGAATAGGAAGCTCCGGAATCGAATAGGATCCGAGCTAGAAAAGAGTTTACTAAGAAAGAACCTTCTACTATAGCTCCGCTTGCACCGTGATCACGCGGTATGACTGCATAGACTCTGCCAGTGGCTGGCGACTACTGAACTGTCGATGGTGGAATATATGGGACTATCTGTCCCTCAGGAATCTCCTGAATCGCGCGAATCTGGCCTACTGGCCCCTCAATCCTAGGAACAGCTAGCGGTGTCTCAATCCTCTGTTATTACTACTGGCCTTGGCCTCTACCCTGCTGGCCTCCTGCTGGCGCATTACAACAGTCCTTGGCCTTATGCCCGATCTTGTTGCAGTTATAGCATGCACCCTGAATCTTACGCTGCGGTGGTACTCTCGAGTCATGTTGTTCTCTCTTCTTGAACTTGCCCTGCTGATGGTGATGAAAGTCCTTACCCCGCTGCTGGGGTCCTCCTAGTCTGGCAAAATGTCTCTTGCCCTTGCCCTTATCATTCTGCTGTCTAGACTTGTTGTTGCCCTCCTTGTTCTTCTGGAACATCGCAGTCTCTGTCTTCTTCGATAACGCTGCATCTGCTACCTCTCGAACTGAATGGAATCTTCTGGAAACTAGGTAACTGTGAAGACTTGGGCGAAGTCCCATAAGAAACATCTGCGCCTGACGCTCTCCTGACTGCCACATGCCCGTGAAACGTAGAAGACTCATAAATCGGCTCTCATAGTCAGCCACAGACATATCTCCCTGCTCTAGCTTAGACAAATCTAGCTCTTTCCCAGCCCGTACCGCGAAAGAGATGTAGTGCTCGTCGAAGAAATACACGAAATCCTCCCAAGTGAGGGCTATCCGATGATCCGGAGTGAACTAAAGCTTGTACCATCCTCCTGCATCACCCTTTAGGCTAAAAGCTGCCAGCCTCTGCATCTGCACTGAGTCGACGTTAAGTAAGTCTAGAATGTTACTCACGTCCTCCTTCCACTTGTGGGCCACAAGCAAATCTGATGATCCCGAAAACTCTGGCGCCCTCATCTTCTGGTAGTACTCCACTAAACGGAGCTAAGCCTCCTACTCTGCGGCTGCAACTGATGATGGGGTGAGTCCTGGTGTGGCCTTTAGGGACTCCTCTGCGATGGGGATGGCTAGAAGAACTGGCGGTGGGACCACAGGTGGTGGTGTAGCTGGCGGCATGTGATTTGCTACTTTCTCCTCAAGTGCTGCTAGCCTCGCTGCAATGGGTGCCATGAGGTCTATCAAATACTGGAGAGCCTGCTACGGCTCCGGTGGAGCCTGCTGTGGCTTGGGTGGAACCTGCTGTGGCTCGGGTTCTGATTCAGTCTGTCCCTCTTCCTGAGTACGGGATCCTCTCCGTCCACGTCCTCGTCCGACCATCTATACGTTCGGGATAAAGTTTGTAAAATACAGTATTGAGACCTCAGGCAAAAGATATAACACATAATAATAAGAAAATCGTATCACTTATCATTTATGCAAATACTTTTCAATCAAAGTATGATAGTCATAAAAAAATTTGTAATTTTTGAGATATACGTATATATCGTCCTCACTCATTCTAAAAATTCCTAGCGAACTCTATACATGAATTCTAAGAAACTCTATACTAGCTCCAGACTCGACACAGGATATTCCTAAGGATACTGGAACTAGAGCTCTGATACCAACTGTGACGCCCCTGTTTTCACGCATGGCTTTAGTCCAAGGTGAACCCAGAGATGTCAAACCTGTCATGCACCCACACTATGCAACAACAAGTTTCACCAATCACAGTAATATCCTCTAGTGGGATCAAATAAAAGCATAGGTACAAAACATACAAAGAAGTAGATCGACAATAATAGACATGATAAAGAAGATGATATCTCATAAATAAAGGTCTTGCTCAACTGAAAATAAACTGAAATACATCTGGAGTCTGAAATAACATATGATGTCTCAACATGAATCAAAACGAAAAGTCGAACTAAGGCACATTGCCTTTACAAAATGGAAATAAACTCTAAGTCTGAATAAAATTTAAAACTACAGTGGAGCCTCTAATAAATCTCTCGGGACGGCGACTATGCAAGAACTCCGTCATCCTGCGGCTCTCGGAACTCCGAGCTACCTGAAAGGGTATTTTTGAAAGAAAAAGAAATAACAACAAGAGCGTCAGAGTGCTACAGCAAGATTACCTCAATCCGCCCCCAAGGGAAGGGCTGCTAGATGGAGTGGAGGCTCTATCAATTAAGCATAGTCTACCTATATCATTTCACCTGTATCTAGCGGAATTAATATTCAGACACCTACAAAATGAGACGTAGTACGTCGAACGAAATAATCCAAACAAGGAAACCCTCATGTATATACCATATGTCCCGAATCGTAAACATCTAAACATTAATACCGAATTAAGGATAAACAATCTAAATGAAATCAACAATTTAAAATCCACAACACGAGACTGGTACGTAGAGCGAAATAATCCAAACAAGGAAACCCTCTTGTATATACCATAAGTCTCAAATTATGAACCTCTAATTATTGATCCCAACTAAGAAGTAAAGAAGACAGAAAAAGAAAATAAAGACGTCAACATATCGTATTCATAATATCTGTCACTGCCACTAGGAAGATAGAATGAGTACCAGCACAAATCTTGTGTACTTTCATATGCAAAGTACTCTGGGTCATATACTTTAGCAGTGAGTCAAAAACTTAACTGGCATCCGCCAATGACTCAGGCTATCGCTTGGTTATCTCAATGCAACTCCGTGCAAGATTTTGATACTTAGCGTTATCTTATCTAATGGACTACCCTGTAGGTATCCAAATCAGTGTACACAGCTCATTAGTCTTATCGCGATCTCAGTGCATAACATGAGTGTGGAACGGCCTACCATATAGGTATCCTAGAAGTACGGCTCACATGCCTCATCGTACCCTCGTGCAGACGGGCTGCTAAATAAAACATCCAAACCCGACTCAATGGCCTGCACAAATGGAATATTGACGCACTACCCCCGTAGTACTGAACTGAGCTCATCAACGATATCCAGAAGGTATGTGTATAGTATGTTCTAAACTCTTTCTCAAAGTAATTGGGTCTTAACCCTTCATAACCCCTCTCAGAAAACCCCATGTGTGTACTACTGCAATATTTGTGAAAATATGTGTAAAGAAGTATGGCTCGAAGTCTGTGATCACATCTTAAGTAGACATAAAACAAAACTCAGGAAAAACAGCTTTTGTAGTCGACTACTAGGATTAGTAGTCGACTACTCTGAGTCAACCCAGACTCTATGAAACCAAATTTACTATTAGTAGTCGACTATTAGGGTCAATAGTAGACTACTCTGCTATAACTTAGTTTTCTGTGTTTTGAAGGTTTGATAAAGTAGTCGACTACTATGCTTAGTAGTCGACTACACTGTGAAAACATGCATACTGACGTGCACAAACAGGAAATTAACTTAACATAAACTTATCACTTCATATTTACATGATTTAAACTTGTTAAACATACAGTAATAACTATTCTGAGCATGACAACAATGTATAAATTTTTCTAGTTAGGTTTTTACATCAAAATTTATCATTTTCTTCAATTGATCAATATGTAAACAATACGATAACAATAATATGATTTAAAATCTACATATGAACAGAGATCAATCTTGTTTTAAATTATGACTTTACAAAAACTAGATGTCACAAGTCTAGGGTTAAACTTCTTTAAACATCATGTACATTCAATTAATTGCATATCTAGGGTTTAAGCATGATCTAAACATGATTAACAGATTAAAAGTGAAACTAAAAGCATCACAATGATTATGATCACAAACTATATACAACAACAAGAAAAACATGTATAGATCTAGCATGGGTTTATGAAATAACATAAAAATCTAATCTTTTTATATCTCATATTAAGATCATGCACATAAACATCAATATTTAACTTCTAATCTAGTTATTTGACTATGGGGATGGGTTTGGACGAAGATAATCTTGCCTCAAGGTGCTGTTGGACTCCTCAACCACGTGCACGCAAGATCTCTCTTCTCCAAAACGCCAAAACTCACCTTCTTCTCGACAAACTTCTCAAGAACACTCCTAAAATTCTTAGTTTAGGGTTAGGGTTTGAGGAGGAATGTGGCTGGTGATAATCTCACGTGAAATAGGATAAAAAGAGCTTTAAAACAAATATATATACTTAGGGTAATAACTAAGTTTGGATACAGTACGAATCCAACCCTAAAACTAAAACCTAGCACGTCTAAGAATTCCCGATAATCGACTACTAAGCAGAGTAGTCGACTACTAAGTAATACACAGATTTCTGAAATCTATACATAGTATTTTGGCGACAACTTTCTCATCCTCAGATTGAGGTGATTAAAGATTTGTTGGAAAGCTGTTGAAAAGACCTACAACTTTGGTATTTTGAGTTTTCCTAGGTTCTAAGTGCATCATTATGTAAAATCTATAAACTCTTAACTGGTCATTTTTCCCAGATTTTTCTTGTGCATGTTTTGTGCATTTGCACTCATATATTCATATATATGTATCAAATTGATCTCAAATCAATTCCTAGCATACTCAAATATCAATAAATGTTATTTAACATAATATAACACGTTTATTATTATATCTCACAATATTTAAAATTACGGGGTTTTACAGTTGTTTCCCCTCTTTTATGGTGACGAGTTAGGCGCTCGGAGAGTCGTAGGTTGATAGAGTTGCATCTTAGCTTCCATCTATTTTATTATATTTATAGTTATTTTTAGAGCTCCACAGTAGTTGTTTATATTTTTAGACATTAGAGTTTGTATTTTTATTTTGTAAAGGTTGAGTGCCTTAGTGGGATTTTATTTGACTCTTGGGTTGAGACATATTACACTGATTTAGTTTCAGAGATATTTCATTCAATTTCAGTTGGGCTTGATGATAATTATTTATACATTTCTCCTTTGCTTATTCTGTTCATTGTACTACTCTATTATTCTTTGCTTGTTTTGTACCTTCACATATATGTTGATTCCACTAGAGAGATAGTAATTGTTATGGTAAAATATGTTGTTACACGATGTTGGTGCTTGGAAGGTTTAATATCCTTGGATTCACCTTGGAATGTAGTCTTGTGTGAACTCAGGGGCGTCAAATTAATAAATTTCATCACGTTTGAAGTCTTGACTTCTTCCAAAGGAATTTCTTCCGCAAACTTAGAGAAGTAATCAGTTACTACCAAGATAAACCAATGTCTTTTAGATGTGGGCGAGGAGATGAGTCCAACGATATCCATTCTCCACATCTCGAATAGCCAAGATGGAGATGTTGGATGCAGATTTCCTAGTGCTTGATGGATGAAGTCAGCATGGATCTAGCATGTATGGCATTGTTTAGCATAATCAACAGAGTTTTCCATCATTTCTGGCCAGTAATCGCCAAGTCTTCGAAGTCGATCCTCTAATTTGGGTGCGGGTTGATGAGCTCCACATATTCTATTGTGAGCTTCTCTGAGGGCTTCTTGTGCTTCTTTCGTGAAAAGGCATCGAAGCATAATTCCATCATTCGATTTTCGATACAATGTTCGAGAAACCGCATTATAATAGAATTGAAAGGCTTTCTGTTTGATGGCAGCCACTTCTTTAGGATTGTCGGACACTATGCCATATAAAACATAGTGAATGAATGGGAATAGCCAATCCCTTGGTTCGAGACCTACGAAATTTTAGCAGACGGTGTCTATTTTTGTCTCTTCTGTACATTCTTCTAGAGGGAACTTTAGGTTATACAAGTCACAACTTGAGATAAATATCTTTGCTTCTCCTTTCAGTGGTAATGTTGCCAATGAAGCTAAAGTGTCTACATATACATTTTGTTGGCACTGAACGTATTTGATAAAGAAGCCTTCAAACTTTTCGTCTAACTTTAGCGTTGCATAATGGTATGGGATCAAATCCTCATTGTGCACTTCATATTCTCCTCGTAATTGATTTCGTTAGCCAATTGCATTCCTAGTAGCAAGGCATTATACTCTGCTACATTATTGGTGCATGGCTTGATTAAGGAGAATAATTTTGGAATCATGAATCCAATTGGGGATACAAGTACAATCCCTACTCCGGAATGATGATGTGCTCGCTTGACGTCGAACACATCTTCAGCTTTGACCCTGCTTACTTTTCTCTTCAGCTTTGATCTTGGCAACAATTTCTTAAGCCTGTTCACCTTGGGAGACTAGTTGTTTCCAAGAGTGTCACTCCTCAACTCCTATTTGGACTAGGAGTTTAGTCTATAAGTTGTGTCAATAGGTTTCCACAAGAGTAGACTGTGCCATACCTGTTGGACATCACAGAGCTACGCTTCGCAACCTCTCAACGAAGACTCTGATGGGTTCTCCCTTCTTCTGTTGAGTGCCAAGAAGGGTAGGGACAGAGACTTCTCTGTTGTCTTCAAAGAATCTTAATAAGAAAAGTCTCTCTCGATCCACCCACTTTTGAATACATCCCGTATGTAGTTTCATGAACCATTCCAAGGCAACCCCATGAAGGTGCCAATGAACAAATGAGCCAGTATGGCAATGTTTGATATCACATTCCTAGTGTACGACTTGAAATAAAAGATATGTTGGTTCGGTGACCATGTGCCATCAAAAGCTTATAGGGTCGGGACTTTGAATTTTGGAGGATAAGGGGCTGTATCTCATTCAATAGGATAGGGCCTGACAACTCCTTTATCTTAGAGCTTGCTTCTATTGGTAATAGCATTAAGGAGGATTTCTAGTTCTTCCATTTTTGCAGACTAGGGATTCTGCTTATTTTCGATCTCTCTTCCTTCTTTAGAGGAAGATTCCAGTTTGTGGGCTTTTTGATCAGAAGTCGCACTCTCAACCATTTTTTTCCTTCTCCTTTGATGTAAAGGGTCGGGATGAAGATGATCCTCCTCTTCAGTAAGATTCTTGTCTGGGTGATGAATCTATCTTCTGGGATTTAGCCCTGTGTACGACAATTTGTGCTATCAGGATCTGGAGTTCATTGATAGTCTCCTGCTGAGACTTGATCATTGCTTGCTTCTCATCAAGTCTTTTCACAAGATCGTCAGGGTGGCCTGCCATATAAGCAGATCTCTCGTGTTCTACAAAAGAGCTAGAGAATTGAAATTCTACGATGGCTGAGTGTTCATCATCAGACTCAATTCATTTAGCTAATCTCTGATAATTGATAGGAGGTATAACTCATTTTTCGAGTCTGAGTGTGTTGATATATTCCATCAGACTCACTCGGGATCTCTTTCAAACTAGGGGACCGATCCATCTCTAACTCATCAGAGCTAGGGATTGATGATCTCCCTATACTCACCATGTTAGAAGTGACTCCAAAGTACTCTTCTTCCAAAGTCATATTCTTGTGGGAACATCTCCGCTTTTTAGCCAAGGCAACATTCATCACTCGGTCGAATACTGATGGCATGGTTACAGGTGCACAGCATTGGCATCCTAAGAGGACCGTAGAAATCAATCGTTCACATTAATATGAACGAGCGACTCGTTATATCGGTCTTTCTCTCGATATAAACTTTATGAAGTCCGTTACAGAAACTTGAGAAGAGTTACTCACTGACCGTGAGGTTTGATATGGAACCCCCAACCTATGATTAGAAGGGGCTGACTCCTGGTGAACATGGATCTTGAATCAATGTTCATCTTTTTGAACACGACAAATAACATTGTGATGCAAGGGTCACGTTTGTCATTTGGAATGTGAAGCTTGTGTTGTACCATTGAAATGCGAGGAACGCATTTTAGTTAAGCTACACGGAGTTGATGCTCGTGTTTAACATGAAATTGACCACCGCATTCTAGTTGTGGAACGTGAGGTTGAAACTCGTGTTCAGGCTGAGCAACGCAAGGGTTGTGTTCTATGATTAAAACGCGAGGGTTGCATTCTATGATTGAAATGTAATGGTCGCGTTCGGTGATTGAAACATGAGGGTCGTGTTCTGACTAAGCAACGCAAAGCTGAGGTTCACGTTCAACACGGACTTGAGGTCCGCGTTTTAATTATGGAACATGACGCTAAGGGTTGCATTTAGTCTGGCTTTCGTGAGGTTCATGTTTGGACATGTAAACACGAGGCTCCCGTTCTAGAGTAGAAGCGCAAAGCTCAGGATCATGTTGGGGCTCATAATGTGAAGCTCACATTAGTTGGTTGATCGGATTTCTCTAAGTTGTGCTCGTCATAGATATCTTCTCCTTTAGCTAGCGGTGTTCTTCTTTACCCAAGTTAAGGTTTGTGTAGCAACGTCACCATCTGTATTGATCAAGTTGGTCGCAACAATGGATCTCTTGTGACCCGATACCCTTTGTTAAGGTACGGGTGGATGGTCCTCAACTCGCTCCTTTGGTGAGTCGATGATAGGAGGAATCTTAGTCTTCTTGGAGACTTTGCGAATCTTGCGCATAGCCTTGGGGCTAAGGGATCCAGTGAAATGGAGTTCCTTATACTTACTTTGGTCGAACTCCACAATAAGAGTTTTGACAGTTATTCCGGCTAGCTTGGTGTCGGATTGTGCCACCACTTCTTCATCGGTGAAAAAGTTAGTCCCCAGCAGAGTCGCCATCATTTTTTTACGAGAAAAATTAGAAGAAAATCGAGAAGAAATGTTATTAATTCTCCTAACAGACTTAGAAAAACAACGAATACAATCTCTCTCTAACTGACTTAGAAAAAATAAATTACAATCTACTTGATCGGCCTTCCTATTTACAAAAGAGAGATGGACAGATCCCCCTCTTTGTTTAAGGTTGGATTCTTCTTGGTGGTGATGGGAGTTTGATTCTTATATCCCATTGATAATCCGAATACCTCACTTCGTAGAACTTTGTCTACTCTTCTTGACTTAACGTCAGGAAGAACTCGTAAGGCAAGTTTAGAACACTAAACGAGTTTAAGAACTCTACGAAAGAGTTAATTTTAAAAAGAAAATTTAATCATATTTTAACCGAAATAACCTAAACAGCCAATCTCAAAGTCTTCAACCAAAAATGGTTCAAAAAAACCAAGCCAAATGATCACAAAAGCTCCAACAAAAGCCAACAAGATGATCCAAAAAGGATCTATATTTTGCCAAATTCTTAGGTATTTATAGAGATCTAGGGGTGTAACTGACCCTAAAAATCTCTTTATAATTGGGGCTTAATGGCCCCATTATGTGGAAATCTGTTTAAAATACAATTAAAACAGTTAAATGCGAGATTCGCATTCTGGAGCGAGCCTTGCATTCATCTTTAAGAAACGCGAAGGTGATCTTCGCGTTTTGGAGTTATAATGTGGGGATGACCGTCACATTTTTTGAATTGAAATGCGGGGGTGACCCTCACGTTTTAGAATTGGAACATGAGGGTGATCCTCACGTTTTTTAATTAGAACGTGGGGGTAGCCCTCGCATTTTGGAATTAGAACGCGGGGGTGGACCCTCGCGTTTTGGAGTTGGAACACGGGGGTGGGCCCTCGCATTTTAGTTTGAAGAGATCTTAATTATAATCGCTTTTTTCGAATTTTGCAAGGATTGTCAGCTTGTAATTCTTATATTTTGTTCTTGGAAATGTGAGAGTCATCAATTTGTAACTCTCATCTGTTTTCATGAAAGTTGTCAGATTGTAACTTTCGTCATCAGCGTTTTGCGGGGACCAGCTATCTGCGGTTATTTTTTGACAGCCTACACTCTCTCAATTAATTCTCCTTTCTTTGCCATTATTCTCTTTTTTTTATTCTTCCACTCTTATGAATCCGTCAATTAATTCTTAACTTCATTAATGCGTAGGGTGTAATTGCTTGATTTTGGTGGAGATTCACCACTTTATTAGTATTTTAAGCTATAATTTTGTAGTTCACTCAACTACTTAATTTATAGCATTAATTTCTCATTTTACTCATGAAAAATATTTCATATTGTTATCCATGAATTCATGAAAATTATTTCACATTTTAGTGTTAGTTAAATTCAATTTTAGTTGACTATCTTTGATGAAATTTTGCACAAATTTGTTTATTTTTTATGAAGAACATAGATGGATAAAGAATTGTATTGTGGTTTGATGGAATTTAGAGGAAATAATCACTTTTTAAAATTATTTCACATTTTATAGTTAGTTAAATTCGTGACGATGAGAAGCCATATGTGGATGATGAAAATATGGTGATTCGGCTGCGAACAATGATAATTCTTCGTGGAAAGCTAAGAAAAATGTGTATTCCTTCATAATTGAATCCCCGTAAAGAGTTAAAGTGTAGTAGATGTCAGCAGTATAGATACAACCATAGTACATGTATTCCAAACTAAATTGACTTTTGGAACATGTAAGCAAAATATTGTAACCATGCATTAATTTTTGTGTTCTATTTTTGTGTAAGTGTCATACACTTTATTTTATAAGATACGACTTTGTTTGTTATGTGTTTAGTATGATTGTTTTATTATGTGTTTGATATGATTATGCACTATCAGGATAACATGGTATGATTGTATAATTTTAGGATAACCTACTACACTTTCAGAATAACCCACTATACTTTCACAATATTGCACTATACTTTTATAATAACCCGCTATACTTACATAATATCATACTATACTTTTAGGATATCACGCTATACTTTAATATTATCCTGCTATACTTTCATAATAGCACGCTATGCTTTCATAATAATCCACTATACTTTTATAATATAACGCTATACTTTTTATAATCGCGCTATACTTTTTATAATCACGCTATACTTTCATATTATCATGTTATACTTTCATAATATCACGCTATACTTTTATATTATCATGCTATACTTTCATAATAACTCACTATACTTTCATAATATCATGCTATACTTGATACGATTCGCCGTGCGAGCACCTTTGATCGCAGAATAATCAAAGGTGGGTTGAGAAGAGGATGACAGGAACACAAGGATAATTCAGTATGTGACGAAGAAAAATACCCTCTCTACATTATGATATGAAAGATTATAATCCCTCTCTCACAATCTCACTAGAATTGAGAACAAACTCTTAATTCTCTCTAAACCATAATCTCTCTTGATAAGAATCTCTCTTTGATTACATCTTATTTTAGAAACCCTAAAATAATCCCTTATATAGGTGTAACAACGTGGATGACAAAGTGGTAAATAATCAAGCCAAAACCCCACAGTAATTCGTGCAAATAGAAACCTAAATGAACCAGGAATCCTTCGATGAGTCGACTCATGTGCATATATAAGTCGACTCATGACACATGGGTCAACTCATACAGTGATGAGTCGACTGGTTAGAGACTTTTGACAAAATGACTGAGTTTCATGAGTCGACTTATGACAGGCATGAGTCGACTTAACCTGATGAGTCGACTCATGACTGTTATGAGTCGACTCACAGGTTAAAAACTGAATGCTTCGATTCTTTGATTCGCCATCTCATCCCACGCTTCAACTTGTATTCCACTGTGTTGTTTTACACCTCTATTCTTAAGTTACCATGAGAATCATCTATCCTCAAGCTCTCATGAGGATCGCTAAGTTCCAAAGAGAAGATACACCCGTATCATGGGTCCCCTCTTTAGGAACTTGAAGTCCTATTCAAGTTAGAACTTTATCTGAGGAAACTTGCGAGCTCCTCCATCTTTTCTGTACCACCTGGCTTTGCTAGGAACCTGATATCGACGTACAACTAGAAACGACTCCTTCGTTCCTCGCCTTATCGTAGTCGTCTTCCGCTCCAACATGCTACTCCTTTTCGATGGCTCGTCATGAAGTCTAATGCATAGCGAGACAAACTTCCGGATTGCATTCACTAGCCTCTTCGCTCGTGTCACCGTCACCAAGTTTGCTTCCCTCGGAAGAGACGCCGAACAAAATATGAACTTTTCACGATCCTTGGTGAATGTGTACTTATGAGCCCGCCTTTCGTAGATCACGTATCTATCCCACAAGTACGGATTGCCCAGTATAACCTGACAAACATCTAATGGAATGACATCGCACGTGACCTCGTCAATATATGACTCATGGAGCTCAAATCTGACACTGTATTGATCAACTACACTTAGTCACATCTCCTTCTGAATCCACCCTAATGGATAGGGTTTTGGATGCTTGACTATCTTCACACCCAGCTTCTGAACTAAGGTCTCGGATATCAAATTCTTTTTGCTGCCTGGATCAACAATGGCATCAATCAAACTGGTCTTCACTTACAACTTCAGCACAAAGAGCTGCTCTCGGAGGTCTTCGTCCTCTTTCGTGGCATGTTTCCCTGCCATAAGATTAAGACTACTATTAGGCTCTATTATCCCAGGAACTTCCTTCGGACCTTGTGCTATCAGTATGCCTTTTTCTCCTTTTTCTTTTTCAACCCCTTTGGCTTCAGATGAGGATACTTCTCCCAGCATCGATCAGCGACATGTACTATCTTCTCGTAGTGACTACAAATCAGTTCTACTCTCCCTAGATCATCCTTCTTCTCCTCCTTACGTTTGGAACCACTAGACTTACCGCCCGTCTGTTTTACATCTCCTTTTGCCTCGTTGCTCTTTTTCTATTTGCCCTTGACGGCAATAGCCTTCATGCTTGCCTCTGCAATAGACTCGACCGTGAATAGATTCATCTCCTTCCGGATGTATTCGTTTAAACCCGCCATGTACTTCATGAAGATAGAGTATTCATCCGTTGTGATGTTTAGAAACATCGCCTGCTGCTAGAACTCCGTCGTGTACTCTTGAACGGTCTGATTGAATCTTTAGAACAAGTCGTACCACTTGTACCATTGCTCCTTAACGAACCCCACTGGAAAGAACTGCTTTCTCAGTAGCTCCTTAAACTTGTTCTACGACACCGCCTTCTTCTCCTGCTTATAGTAGGATTTCCACTACGTCAATGCGTGCCCTGAAAGCTTCAAAGTCACGAACATAATCTTCTCCTTTGATGAATATCCATAGAGAGTGAAATACATCTCCATACACTCGATCCAATCATTGAGTTTCTCCACATTGACACTCCCATCATAAACAGAAATCTCCACATTGAAATTAATTTTCAAATTCTGGTAGTAATTCTTACCCCCTTGATGTGGAGCAATCTTAACAATCTTGGCCTCCTCATCAGAACCAGTTTTCTCGCCCTCTCCATCGGACTCTTCAAGCTTCGTCTTACCCTTCGAAGAAGATTCTTCCTTTTTTGTCTTTTCCATTGATGAGACCTACGAGCTGATAGAGTGTAGAACCGATCGTTCCGATCTGCTTCTCCATTGCATCAAGTCTTGCTGAATTATCTCCTTTAGTCATCTTCTTCTTCCTTAATTTCTAGACTCTTTCCAATGGAATAAGGATCTCACCTAGCTTCTTGTATTATGATCGAGTCAGGACCATACACAGGATGCCCATTCAAAGGATCTGATTGCTCTGATACCAACTTGATATGAGTCACCGTGCGAGCACCTTTAATCATGAAATTATCAAAGGTGGGTAGAGAAGAGGATGACAGAAACACAAGGATAATTCAGTACGTGGGGAAGAAAATACCCTCTCTAGATTATGATATAAAAGATTATAATCCTTCTCTCATAATCTCACTAGAATCGAGAATAAACTCTCAATTCTCTCTAAACCCTAATCTCTCTTGATTAGATTCTCTCTTTGATTATATCTTATTTTAGAAACCCTAAAACAATCTCTTATATAGGTGTAACAACGTGGATGGTAAAGTGGTAAATAACCAAGCCAAAACCTCATAGGAATTCATGCAAACAGAAATCCAAACGAAGCAGGAATCCTTCGATGAGTCGACTCATGTGCATATATAAGTCGACCCATGACACATGGGTCGACTCATACAATGATGAGTCAACTGGTCAGAGACATTTGACAAAACAGCTGAGTTTCATGAGTCGACTTATGACAGGCATGAGTCGACTCAACCTGATGAGTCGACATGACTGTTATGAGTCGACTCACGGGCTGAAAACTAGATGCTTCGATTCTTTGATTCGCTGTCTCGTTCCACGCTTCAACCTGTGTTCCATTGTGTTGTTTTACACCTATATTCTCAAGTTATCATAAGAATCATCTATCCTCAAGCTCTCATGAGGATCGCCAAGTTCCAAAGCAAAGATACACTCGTATCAATACTTTCATGGTAACTCACTATACTTTCACAATAGCACACTATACTTTCAGAATAACCCGCTATACTTTCATAATAACCCACTACACTTTCATACTATCATGCTATATTTTCATAATAACTTGCTATACTTTCATAATACTTTTTATAATAGCCCACTATACTTTCATAATAGCACGCTATACTTTCATAATAATCCACTATACTTTTATAATATGATGCCATGCTTCATATTATCGGCTATACTTTCATATTATCACGCTATGCTTTCATAATATCACTTTATACTTTTATATTATCACATTATTTTTTCATAATAACCCGCTATACTTTTATAATATCACTTTATACATTTATATTATCACGTTACTTTTTCATAATAACCCGCTATACTTTCATAATATCACGTTATACTTTTAGAATAACCCACTATACTTTCATAATAACCCGCTACACTTTCATACTATCATGCTATATTTTCATAATAACTCGCTACACATTCATAATATCACACTACACTTTCATAATAGCCCGTTATACTTTCATAATATCACACTATACTTTCATATTATCTCGTTATATTTTTATAATAACCCAGTATACTTTCACGGTATCACGATATACTTTTATATTAACCCATTTTACTTTCATAATATCATGATACACTTTTATAATAACCTGTTATACTTTCATAATATCATACTATACTTTCATATTATCCTGCTATACATTCATAATACACTATACTTTTGGAATAACCCGCTATACTTTAATAATATATAAATTAAGTAGTTGAGTAAAATATAAAATTATACCTTAAATTACTAAGAAGTAATGAGTCTCCACCAAAATCAAGCAACCACACCCTATGCATTAATGAAGTTGAGAATTAGTTGATGGATTCATAAGAGTGGTTAAGAATTAAATGATGGGTTCATAAGAGTGAAAGAATGAAAAAAAAAGAATAATGGAAAAGAAGGAGAGTTAATTGAGAAAGAGAGGGGGTTGGGGAATGGTATAATTGGAATTTTGAAATTCTTTAAGGGGACCCACATATGAAAGAATGCAGGAAAAAAGGAAGGGGGTTAGGGAAGGGTATAATTAAATTTTTTTTTCAATTTAAATGGGGCTCACATATATATGTATTGTATTTTAAAAGTTGGGTCTAGAGATAAATACATAAAGATAAGTGTGTGCAATGACACAAAATAAATTAGGTGGGTTTAAAGATAAACTAGGATAAACTTTTGAGCGTAAAAATATAACCCCCATCTATAAATATAGGGGTAGATTGAGGGTCTGAGAGTGTGAAAAAAAATTTTAAACTCCTTTTTGAAAAGGACAACCTTTAATTAAGCATTCTAATTTGTAAAGTTTTTAAGTTTGCAATAAATAATTTTTCCTCCTTTTAAATTTTCTTTTTTTCTTCTTTTTTGATGAAGATGGATATAAAAATTTATTTTCAAGGGGCCAATCTGTTGCAAGATAAGTTTTTATTTTTATTTTTTATTTTTTTATTTTATAAATTTATATTTTATGATTTTATTTTCCTTTTATTTTTATGTTAGCAGATTTGATTTATTTTATGCCTTATATTATAAATTTACTTTCATGTTTTTTATTATTTTCTTGCTTTATAAAATTTACTTTCTTAAATTTTCTTATAGTATAGATTTACATTTATGCTCTTTTTATTAGTTAGATTTTATTTATCCTCATACTTTATAATTTTCTTTTCTTATTTTTATTCTTATTTTCATAGTCAATTTTTTATTTTCTTTTAATTTAGATCTTCTTCTTTTATTATTTCTAGTCTAGAATTTATTTTGTTGTTTTTATTTTGTAAGATGAGCAACTAAATCTTGTAGGAATTTTAGAATTGTATGAAACTAATTTGATCTCTTTTATAATTTGTGGATTGCTCTCTTATGCTTAAAATTATTATGTTTAGGATAATCAACTAGAGAATTAATTGATAGAAATATAATTTGATAATTTATACTTTTCTTGAGTAGTTTGATAGGATATTATAATGTATTATAAAATTATTATGTAGTTGTTGTTCATTTAATGAATGGAAATTTTACTTAGATTATATTTTCCTTAACCGGTTTGATAGTTTATACTTAGCAAATCTAAAGTAAAATATGATAAAAAGAGTGCGGTTCATAATCCTAAATGAAATTAACTAGTAAATTTGATCATCTATACTTATTTTAATTTTTCTCTTTTTCATTATTTTTTTCTCTTCTTGATTTCGTTCTATTCTATTTCCTTTATTTCTCTTCCTTAATCATTCTTTGTTTCTTTCTCCCCTCTTATTCTACTTTTATTTTTATTTATAGATAATCACACACTCTTTATATTTTTACACTTCCTATGACGCCCCTGTTTTCACACATGGCTGCATTCCAAGATGAACCCAGAGATGTCAAACCTACTATACACCCACACTGTGTAATAACAAGTTTTACCAATCACATTAATATCCTTATAAATAAATCATATCTTAATGAACAACCTGGAATACATCTAATATCCAAAATGAATAAATATGTCTCGACAAGAAACAACTAAAAATTGTACTAAGGCACACGACATTTACAATATAAAATAAACTCTAAGGTCTAAACAAAAATATAAAACTACGGTGGAGCCTCTAATAAATCTCATGTGACTGCGACTATGCAAGAACTCTGTCATCCTGTGACTCTCTACTCCAAATTACCTGAAAGAATATTAGAAGAAAAAGAAAAAAAAGAGCGTGAGAGCGCTATAGCAAGATCACCTTCATCCGCCCCAAGAGGAATGACTGCTAGATGGAGTGAAGGCTCTATCTATTAAGCATAGTCTGCCTAGATTATTTCTCTCGTATCTAATGGAATTAATATTTAGACACCTACAATACGAGATGTAGTATGTCGAGCTAAATAATCCAAACGAGGAACCCCTCATGTATATACAATATGTCCAGAATTGTAAACATCTAAATATTAATACCGAACTAAAGATAAACAATCTAAATGAAATCAACAATTAGAAATCAACAACACGAGTCTGGTATGTCGAGCGAAATAATCCAAACAAGGAAACCCTCATGTATATACCATATGTCTCAAATTGTGAATCGCTAATCATTGATCCCAACCAAAGAATAAAATAAAGCAATACAGAAAGTAAAGACATTCATAATATCGTATTTATAATATCTTCCACTATCACTGGAATGATAAGATAAATATCAACATATAACCCCATGTACTTTCAAGGGTAAAGTACATCGGTCATATATCTCAGCAATGAGTCATATACAAAATCGACATCCGCCAAAGACTCAGGCTATCAACAATCATCTCAATACAAATCCTTGCAAGATTCTGATTCATCGCATCTCCTACGGGACAGACTACTTGGTTGATATTCTAACAGCGTACACAGCTCATTAGTCTCATCGCATCTCTGTACGTAACACGAGTGCGGGACGGACTACCAAGTAGGCATCCTAAAAATACGGCTCACAAGCCTCATCGCACCCTAGTGTAGGACAGACTGCTAGATAAAGTCTCCAAACCCGACTCAATGGCCTGTACAAATAGAATATCGACACACTACCCCCTAGTACTGAACTGAGCTCATCAACGATATCTAGAAGGTATGTGTATAATATGTACTAAACTCTTTCTCAAAGTAATCAGGTCAAAACCCATCATAATTCCTTTCAGCATACTCATGTGTGTGCTACTACACTATTCGTGATTTTACGTATAAACAAGTACGGCTCGAAACCCGCAAACATATCTCAAACAATGCAAAATAAAAATTCAGGCAACAGCCTTAGTAGTCGACTACTAGGCTTAGTAGTCGACTATACTGAATCCATCCAAACTCTATAATAACATATATCAGTATCAATAGTTGACAATTAAGAACATTAGTCGACTACTCTACAAAAACAGTTTCTGTTATACTCAACTAGGCACTAGTAGCCGACTACTAAGCTTAGTAGTCGACTACTCTGTCAAGACACACATTCTTTCGTGCACAAACAGTGCTTATATCAATTATACATATCATAACGTTAAAACGAGGTTTTATACTTGGTATATATAACATGAATTATCTGAATCATCAAATTAAATTATTATATCTTCCAAATTAGGATTTAACATCCTAATTAAATAATTTCTTCAATATCTCACATGTAAACAAAGTGGTTACCAATGCATGATAAAAACTACTCATGAACAGAGGTAAAATTTATTTCAATATGTTTATCTTACTTAGGTATCACAAACCTAGGGTTTAAGATTATTAATTAATATGAAAACTCAAAGAAACCTTCACGTAATATATCAATTATTTCAAATCAGCATATATGTAGTTTTCTGCAGAATATATCATTAGTAAATTAAGCATATATTTATTTAGGCAAACTCTTTTTAAGAATAGTTTACTGTTTTTGGAAACTAGATCCATATAGCTATTATTTGGCACTGGTTTGGTTCAGTTTGGAGTTTATATGATATCTTAAATTTTTAGTTAAAAGTTACACACATGCAGCATTTTTCTGCAGAATATGTCATTAGTAAATTAAGTATATCTTTCTCTATAAAAAGTCTTTCTTAGAATGGTTTTCCATTTTGGAAAAATAGGTTCACATAACTTTTATTTGACACTGGTTTTGTTTAGTTTGGATTTTATATGATATCTCAAATTTCCAATTAAATGTTATACATATGCAGCAGTTTTTCTGCAATCTATGATGAAAATAAAAACTAAACCTCTTTATAATTCAATTAGACAACAAATTAGGGTTAACAAACAAGTTAAACATAATTATAAAGTTTAAAAAAATAAAAATTTAATCACCCCTAATAATCATGATCATGTTACTATCATAAACAATTAGGAAAAGCTAATGATCTAGCATTGTGTTAAGATTTATTATCAAAAATCTCATCTTTTTCATATTAGGTTAAGCCTTAAGCAAGAAAATATTGATTAAACACTTTTATAATTATTAAAAACTATGGGGATAGGTTTGGATGCAAATGATCTTGCCTTATCACGTGTTCAAACCTCTAAAACTGATGTGAAATGACTCCTCGTCGCCAAACATCGTAAATCTCACCTTTTCCTCACTTCTAGCTTCACAAGACGCTCCCAAAATCACAACTTTAGGGCTAAGGTTTGAGAGATAGGAAGAGGGGCTACTAGGATTTGAAACTATAATGAAAAGATGATAATTTTCGTGAAAACATATATATATATATATATATATATATATATATATATATATATATATATGCAAACCCGAAATACACTCGTTTGACCCGAACCAGGAAACCTAGTCTGACTAGGAAAATAATATTTGGTATTTTGGCTGTAACTTTCTCATCCGACCTCAGAATGAGGTGATTTAAGATTTGTTGAAAATATGTTGAAGAGACCTACAACTTTAATCTTTTGAGTTTTTTAGATTAAAACTGCATCAGTGTGTAAAATATATAAACTCTTAACTGGTCACATATCCAGATTTCTTTTCGTGCATGTTTTGTGCATTTGTACTCATATATTCACAAATATACATTGAATTAATCTCAAATCAATTCCTATCATACTCAAACATCAAAATATATTATATTTTCACCATATTATTGTGACGCCCCTGTTTTCACACATGGCTGCAGTCCAAGGTGAACCTAGAGATATCAAACCTGCCATGCACCCACACTGTGCAAAAACAAGTTTCACACATCACAGTAATATCCTCTAGTAGGATCAAATAAAAGCATAGGTACAAAACAGGCAAAGAAGTAGAACAATAATAATAGACATGATAAAGAGGATGATATCTTATAAATAAAGGTCATGTCTCAACTGGAAATAAACTGAAATACATATGGAGTCTGAAATAACATACGATGTCTCAACATGAATCAAAACGGAAAGTCGAACTAAGGCACATTGCCTTTACAAAATGAAAATAAACTCTAAGTCTGAATAAAATTTAAAACTACAGTGGAGCCTCTAATAAATCTCTCAGGACAGCGACTACGCAAAAAATCCGTCATCCTGCGGCTCTCCAGAACTCCGAGCTGCCTGAAAGGGTGTTTTTAAAAGAAAAAGAAACAACAACAAGAGCGTCAGAGCGCTACAGTAAGATTACCCCCATCCGCCCCCAGGGGAAGGGCTGCTAGGATGGAGTGGAGGCTCTATCTATTAAGCATAGTCTACCTATATCATTTTCCCCGTATCTAGCGGAATTAACATTTAGAAACCTACAACACGAGACATAGTACGTCAAGCGAAATAATCCAAACAAGGAAATCCTCATGTATATACCATAAGTCTCAAATTGTATATATCTAAACATTAATACCGAACTAAGAAAAGACAATCTAATAAAACCAATAATTAGAGATCCATAACACGAGACTGGTACGTCGAGCGAAATAATCCAAACAAGGAAACCCTTATTTATATACCATAAGTTTCAAATTGTGAATCTCTAATCATTGATCCCAACTAAGAAAAAAAAGACAGTAAAAGAAATAAGATATCAACACATCGTATTTATAATATCTTCCACTATCACTGGAGAGATAGATTAAAATACCAACACATAATTTTGTATACTTTCAAAAGCAATATATCTCAATTATATAGTTCAATGATAGGTTGTATTCACAATCCGCATCTGTCATACTTAGGCTATCAAGAATGACTCCGATGAATAAAACCCTGAGCTAACAATTCATTCAATTGGGTCTGAAGCTCCCTCATCTTAGTTGGTACCATGTGATAGGGTGCGCGGGATATCGGGGCTGTGCCTAGCTGCAACTCAATACAGAACTCAACCTCTCACACAGGAGGTAATCATGGTATGTCCTGAAAGACATCCTGATACTCTGAGACAACCCTAGTCTCCAATAAATCAATACCCTCATCCCATCGCATCACCTCCTCGATGTACGCTAGAAATGACTTCGCAAAATGGTTGCCCTGGGAGGTTGCTACAATCATCTCGGACCCATCGGACGCTCACAAATTGACCATCTACGCAAAGCAGTCAATAATATCATGGTAGGAAGATAACCAATCCATACCAAAAATTTGACATCGACAACACGATCAACTCGACGTCTAACTCAGACTCATCTAGTTTGATGACACATCTCCTACAAATGGAAAGGACACCCCCCTAGAGGGGTAAGCACTGACAATGGAAAATCTAAGGAATGCTACAAGCTGACACCCATCAACAAAGGTACGAAGGATAAGAGATAAACAAATTTCATAAATCAAACTAGATCCGAACTGAAAATGAAATCACGAATAAAACTCCGCTCGTACTCTGATCATGCGGTATAGCTGAATAGACTTTGCTGGATAGTGCAAATCTCCTGGATAATGCAAATCTGGCCTACTGGCCCCTAAATCTTCGGATTAACAAGTAGTACTTCTATTTCCTCACTACTGGCCGAAATTACGACTCTGAGATTGCCGACTACGACCTTTATCATTCTAGCTTCCTGCTGTGAACTGCTACAAGTCTTTTGCTATTTATTCGACCTTGTTGTGATTGTAACATGTTTCTCCGAATCTCTATGCTACTCCGGCGCTCTCTAATCACATTATGCTCCTTTCTTATCTTGTCCTTATTGCTGGGATAAAATCATTCTCTCGTTGTTAGGTTTCTATAGATTTCCGTAATGGTTCTCTTGCCATTATCATTGTCACTATTCCGGATTTTGATTTTTTCCTTCACTATGGGTATATCTCCCTGCTTCACTTAGACTAGCGCTAACTGTTTGATAAAGAAATGACCTAAATTCTCCCAAATATGTGATAATTGCTGTCTCATCAAAAATATGGATGTTGTTGCTATCCTCTAGCGATGGTCCTCAATGCTGAATATATATTTGACTTCTGCTTGGTTCCTAGCAGATGTTCAAGAAACTTTCATATACTCTTTCCCTTATAGGTTGCAATTAAAACTGGTGTGCCTTGAAATTTTGGTGCTCATACTGTTTAATATTTTTCTTATCATTTCAGAGTTAAATCTCCTGCTCTGCGGCTCTATCAATAACTGATTGTGGTGGTGGTGTACTCATTGGTATTTCATCTTTACTTCCACCATGGGTACAACCGATGGTGAATCTCTTGAAAGTGGTGTTGCTGATGGAAACGAATACACTTCTTGCTCCTCGATTGTTGTAAGATCTTGCTGCTAACGACGCCATGAAGTCGATCAAATACTATGGAGCCTGCTGTAGCTCGGCTCTGCATGCCCAGCTCTCCAGCTACGAGTTTTACCTCGACCACATCCTCGTTTCGATATTTATAATATCAAAAGGAGAGCTTAATTTTCACAGTAAGTGAGATAGCAAAAATACATATATATATATATATAACGTATCACAATACGAATTCATAACACATAGTATTCACGCAAATACCTTCAATCAACATAAAATAGTTGTCATAAAAAAAATTCTCAATTTTTGAGATATACGCATATAATGTCCTCACTCATACTAGGAAATCCTTACGGACTCTATACATGAATCCTAAGAAACTCTATCCTAGCTCCACGACTCGACACATGATGATCCTAAGGATACTGGAACTAGAGCTCTGATACCAACTATGACGCTCCTATTTTCACACATGGCTGCAGTCCAAGGTGAACCCAGAGATGTCAAACCTGCCATGCACCCACACTGTGCAACAACAAGTTTCACCAATCACAGTAATATCCTCTAGTGAGATCAAATAAAAGCGTAAGTACAAAACAGGCAAAGAAGTAGAACAATACTAATAGACATGATAAAGAGGATGATATCTGATAAATAAAGGTCATGTCTCAACTGGAAATAAATTAAAATACATACGGAGTCTGAAATAACATATGATGTCTCAACATGAATCAAAACGGAAAGTCGAACTAAGGCACATTGCCTTTACAAAATGAAACTAAACTCTAAGTCTGAATAAAATTTAAAACTACAGTGGAGCCTCTAATAAATCTCTCGGGATGGCGACTATGCAAGAAATCCGTCATCCTGCGGCTCTCCGGAACTCCGAGCTACCTAAAATGGTGTTTTTAAAAGAAAAAGAAACAACAATAAGAGCGTCAGAGCGCTACAACAAGATTACTCCTATCCGCCCCCAGGGGAAGGGCTGCTAGGATGGAGTGGAGGCTCTATCTATTAAGCATAGTCTACCTATATTATTTTCCCCGTATCTAGCGAAATTAACATTTAGAAACCTACAACACGAGACGTAGTACGTCGAGCGAAATAATCCAAACAAGGAAACCCTCATGTATGTACCATAAGTCTCAAATTGTAGATATCTAAACATTAATACCGAACTATTTTTAGATATCTCTTCTTTATATATCATGTTCATTACATTATTATCTTCATTTACCTACACCTGTTGTTTGATTCTACTAGATAGATACTACTGTGATGGTGAAACATGTTATTGCACACTGTGGGTACATAGCAGGTTTGACATCCTTAGGTTCACATTGGACTGCACCCTTGTGTGAAACCAGGGGCGTCACACTATTACTCTAGCAGATGATAAATGTAAAGTAGTAAGGGTACAAGCAGATATAACAAAAATAAAATTACAAGGAATAAATGCAGAAAAGGGATATCCAACACTATCTATAAATATGTCTCAACAGAAGAAAATAAATTATATCTGATAAATTGAGCTAAGAACAATGAGTCTCTAAAGCGCCCCTAGGGGAAGGGGCAAAGCATATAAAATACTACACATAGTATGAATATATATATATATATATATATATATCACATACCATGTACTAAGACTGTACTAAGAGGAGTTAAGATTTAGAAACCCAAAACATGAGATGAGTACATCAAGCGAATAATCCAAACAAGGAAACCCTCATATATACCATGTATCTCAAATTGTAAATAGCTAAACATCAACTCCAAAATTCTATGAACAAGTAATAAAGATGTACAGCATCAACACCCCATCTAGGACATGTCGTACATGTCATATCATAATATTTCACACTACTCTTGGGTAGGTGGCATGGGAGTAAATACATAATCATGTGTAATCCTTACCAAAGATATGTACCTTCGCAAACTATACCTTAATATTTGACTACGTCTTTAAACAGTACCCACCTGAGACCCAGGAAATCAAATATTACAGAGTGTTGTTGCTGGAAAAATCTTGCGGCTCATCGCATCATCATGCGGGATGGACTACCCACTAGGGCATCCTATAGAGTATAGGTGCATCGGCCTCACTGCATCATCATGTGCGACAAACTACCCACTCGGGCATCCTATAGGTACATTGCATTAGCCTTATCGTGTCACCATGCGGGATGAACTACCTACTCGGGCACCCTACGGAGCATGGGCGCATTAGCCTTCTCTAGTGTGGTGTATCAACGCACTACCCTAGGCAACACTGAGCTATGCCCATCAATGACACCCATGCAAACATATGCAACTCTAACTTGTCATCTCCTATCGTGACAAAACCAACACATGAGGCTACACACTCCCAAGGGTCCGTGTGTGCTCACACCCCACACGTGCACCTCATGGCTGTGCACGTGTATTGACATATAGGACCGTGCATCATGTCATGACCAAATGTGCATGGAAGATCATCACACGCAAAAACAACACCAAATCAGTCGACTGGCCCTTGGGAATCAGTCGATTGACACTCGATCAGTCAACTGATATACCATCAGTCGACCGAACAATGAGCACTCACAATTAATACATCTTGGTCAATCAACTACTAATCTATCAGTTGACCGACCAGATAGGATCAAAAGATCCTAAGAGCACATCGATCGACAGAACAATGGGGTCAGTCAACCAACCCAAAAACTAAAACAAAATCATCATTTTTCTAAAGTTAATTGATTTTTTTAAAACTTATAAATTATCAACATTAGGTGTAAATCATGTTTTAAATCTTGCATTAACTTAAGTGGGGGCTTGGCCAAACAAGTATACATCACACAAATCATGGATTAGGATCCAATAAAATCAAAGAAAAAGGGGATGGGTTTGGAGAAGACGAACTTGTCCTTAGAAGGGGTTTTGACCTCTCAAACCTGAGAGAAACTCGATCATACTTCATAAAAGTTGTATATAACACAACAAAGCTTGATGCACAGCACGGTCTCGATATTCTAAGATCAATGGTGCAAACCTCCTGCCCATATGATCAATAGAAAATTACTAAAAATGAAAATATGGTAGTTTTCAATAGACTCGTGATACCGAGGCTGAAACTACGAATTGGTCTCAAATCGATTCCAATCTAATCCATTCATCCCAGAATGATCACTAACCATAATAAAACTCATTTATTATCATTTAAAATTATTTTTAAATTTTTAGGGTTTTACATTCACCCCTTCTTAAAGAGAATTTCTTCTCCCAAAATTCAGCAATTTCATCTTAGAGGTTAATAATATGAGAAAAGTACGTTGAGGGAATAATCCAAACCAGGAAACCCTCATGTACACATCTCGTATCATTAATCATGAGATATGGATCAAGCATGAAATACTTATACTTAACATCTAGAATGTAAATACCCCCACTTAACCTCTAATTAAACAGAACTAGTACATCGGGTGATAAATCCAAAAAAGGAACCCCATGTATATACCATATGTTCCGAATGATTAGTCGTTAAGTGTTAATTCTCACATTCTAGTATAATGTGTAAATGCGGCTATATAGATAAGATAAATACCAACAATATTATAATAAACAATATACTTACTCGAACAGATGTGAGTAGTCATGACGCATATCCTCCTCGCGCTCCCAGGAAGCGTCCTCAACTCCCTTCCTGTTCCACTGCATCTTAACCAATGGAATTACTTATTCCAAAGTTTCTTGTGCTCTCTAGCAAGAGTGCGGATTGGAGTCTTAATTGTAGTCAAATCCACCTAAAACTCTAAATCTGACACATCAAACACTCTCTACTATTCCTAATCTCGTAAGTGCTTCTTGAGCATCAAAATATGAAAGACATCATGCACACCCGACATCGACGCTAGAAGGTCTAGTTGGTACGAGACGGTTCCAATACGATCGACAATCCTGAACAGAGCGATAAATCTCGGGGAAAGCTTTCCCCGTCTACTAAACCGTTTGATGCCCTTCATAGGTGAGACTTTCAACAAGACATAGTCTCCAACCTGGAACTCTAAGGATCATTGCCTCTGATCTGCATAACTCTTCTGCCAACTATGGGCTGTAAGAATATGCTTTCGAATCAACGCTACCTGCCTTGTGGTTTGCCTTAAAAGATCTTGCCCAAGCAGTAAGCTATCCTCTAGCTCTGCCCAACAAATCGAAGATCTATAGGGCCTCCCATACAATTCCTCATAGGGAACCATATCTATAGTCGATTGATAACTATTGTTGTAGGCAAACTCAATCAATAGTATCTGATCTTCCCAATTGTCTTAGAAATCGATCACACATGCTTGAAGCATGTCCCCTAATACTTGGTTGACTCTTTCTATCTGACCATCTGTCTGCTGGTAGAAACACTACTATAGACTAATTGACTATCGAAAGAATTATGGAAACTTTTCCAAAAATGGGATCTGAATACTAAGCCATGATCTGATACAATCGTCTCTAAAACTCCATGTAATCTCACAATCTCCTGAATAAAAATACATGCATAAGTCTCTATAGTGTGGGTTGTCTTAACTGGAAAGAAGTACGCCAACTTCGTCAGTCGATCGACAATCACCCAGATGGAATCATTTCCTATGCTAGACCTTGGCAAACCCACAATAAAGTCCATCGAAATATCTACGCACTTCCATTCAGGAATGGGTAAGGGCTGTAGGGTAATAGCTGGCCTTTGATGCTCTGCGTTGACCTGCTAATAGGTAAAGCATTTAGAGATATACTCTACAACATCCCTACGCACGATGTTCCACCAAAAGTACCTCTTCAAGTCCTTGTACATCTTGGTTGTGCCTGGATGTATAGTATACATGGTACGATGTGCCTCATCAAACAAATCTTTCTTCAATTATGGAACATTTGGCAGTACTAACCTACCACTTATCCGAAGGCCTCTATCTACTCTGATGGTCAAATATGACTTAGGCTCTTTAGAAATCTCCCTCTTTCGGGTTTGAATCCAACAGTCCACCAATTGAATGCTGAGCACTCTATCAACCCATGATCGCTGTACTACTAACGTTCCTAAGAATGTACTGCATCCACCAACCTCTAGTCTAAAATCAAACTGACTGAGGATAAGAAGGTCTCGGTGCAATGAGCACCTCAAAGCTGCAAGGTTTTGACGATGCTTCCTCCTCAAAGCATCTGCTACAATGTTCACTTTTCCCGGATTGTACTAAAGCACGAACTCATAGTCCTTAATGAACTCGACTCATCACCTCTGCCATTGGTTGAGTTCCTTCTAACGAAAGAGATATCTCACGCTCTGATGATATGTAAACAACTCAAACTGAACCCCATAAAAAATGCCTTCACACTTTAAGTACGAAGACTACCGCTGCTAACTCTAAGTCATGAGTGGGATAATTCTGCTCATGAGTCCTCAACAGTCATGAGATATAAGCAACCACTCTCTGAGTCTACATCAAAAAGGCTCCTAGTCTTGACAATAATGCATCTGTATAGATAACAAAAATCTTATCACTATTTGGGATAATCAACACTGGTACGGTAGTCAACTTGGCCTTCAAAATCTCAAAGGAATTCTGACACTATGGCCCCCAAACAAACTAAACACCCTTCTTTGTAAGGCGTGTCAGTGGGGTAGCCATTTTGAAAAATCTTGGATAAATTTCATGTAGTAACCGACAAGCTCTAACAAGCTACAAATCTCTATAACTGTCTTCGGTGACTCCTAAACAAGAAATGTCTAAACCTTAGATAGATCAACTGTAATACCTCTTTGGTAATAACGTGATCCAAGAATCTGACCTCTGAAAGCCAAAACTCACATTTGCTAAACTTTGCATACAATTGATGCTCTCGTAAAGTCTGCAATGAAAAACGAAGATGTTTCTCATGCTCAGCCTTTAACCTCGAGTAGATGAGGATGTCGTCAATGAAAACAAACACGAATTGGTCTAGATACGGATGGAAAACCCCGGTTTATCAGATCCATGAACATTGCGGGTGCATTAGTCAGTCCAAATGATACGACAAGAAACTCAAAGGACCCATACCGAGTCAAAAATGCGGTCTTGGGTATATCCATCTCCTGGACGCATAACTGGTGATAACCAGATTGAAGATCAATCTTTGAGAAATACTGTGCTCCCTACAGCTGGTCGAATAAGTTATTTATCCTTAGTAACAAATACATGTTCTGAATAGTGACCTTATTCAACTCACGGTAATTGATATACAAACGGAGGCTGTCATCCTTCTTCTTCATGAAAAGGACCGGTGCTCCCTACAGAGAATGGCTCTGGTAAATAAATCCCTGAACACTGAGCTCCTCTAGGTGAGGCTGTAAATCCCTTATCTCAACAGGTGTCATACGATAGGGTGTACGGGATATCAGTGTGGTACCTGGATACAACTCTATGTAGAACTCAACCTCTCTCACTGGAGGCAATCCAGGTATATCCTGAAAGACATCCTGATACTCTGAGACTACTCTGGTCTCGCATATAACAATACTCTGATCCCACTGCAATGCCTACTCAATGTATGCCAGAAATGACTCTGCAAACTGGTTCCCTTGTGAGGTTGCTACAACCAACTCAGTCCCATCGGATGCTCGCAAATTGACTATTTTTGCAAAACAGTTGATGCTGACATGGTAGGATGATAACCAATTCATACCAAGGATCACATTAAACTCAGACATGCACAAGATGATCAAATCAACTATGAACTCAGACTTGTCTAGGCTAACAACACATCTCTTACAGATACTCTCAAATATGGACACATCACCTAAAGGAGTAGAAACTAACAAAGGATTGTGTAAAGGATATGCAACTAGATGAAGCCTATCCATGAATACAAGAGATATAAATGAATGTGATGCTCCTGAATCAAAGAGAACTCGGGCTAGGAAGGAGTTCACAATGAACATACCTTCCACCACGGCCCCACTCGCACCATGATCACTTGGCACCACTGCATATACTCTACCCGTAGTAGTGGATCGCGGTGTTGAAGGCTCTAAAACATATGGATCCATCCGTGCTTGTGGTAACTTCTGAATAGCATGCACCTGACCTCGATCCTCAAAACTGATGGTGGTGACTCAAGTCACTGCTGCTGGCCATACCCACTGCCCTTCTGCTGACCCTGGCCTCTATCTTGCTAGCCTCCTACTGGTGCTTTATGGTAATCCATTGCCTTATGACCGATCTTTTTGCAGTTATAGCAAGCACCCTAAATCTTACGTTGTTGCAGCATTCCATGGTCCTATTGTGGTTCCTTCTGATGAGAATCCTATTGCTGTTGCTGCTGAGAACCCTTGCTTTGCTGTTAGGGTCCACCGGGCCTTGTAAATGACCTCTTGCCCTTTCCCTTATCCCTAGACTATCCCACTTTAGAGCTTCCCTCTTTGCTTTATAGAAACATGGCGGTCTCAGTCTCCTAGGAAATGGCAGCGTTGGGTACCTCTCGCACTGAGTGGAAACGTCGAGACACAAGATAGTGACGAAAGCTTAGGTGAAGTCCCATAAAAAATATCTGAGCCTAACGCTCCCCTGCCTACCACATGCTAGTGAATCTGAGTAAACTCATAAATTTGTTCTCATAATTTGCCACTGATATATCTCCCTGCTCCAGTCGGGATAGCTCTGCCTCCTTCCCTACAAAACCCCGTAAATTTGAAAATATTATGGAAGATAATAATAAATGAGTTTTATTATGGTTGATTTCATTCTGGGATGAATGGATCTGTTTGTAATCGATTTGAGATCGATT
>BQKN01064465.1:27299-51407 GCA_022839385.1 Asparagus kiusianus | reverse complement strand
TTCCCGAAGATCCATGAATCGCCCGATTAAAAGCAAACTGCAAATATGGTAAGCTCTCATCCCAAGTCTTGGGAAGCCTAGAATTATACCCCCGCAACATACGCATCATAGTCCGGTTGACTACCTCCGTTTGCCCGTAAGTTTGTGAATGAAAGGCCGTGCTCTTCTTCAATCTAGTGTCCATCAGACTCCACAAAGAATCCCAAAAATGTCTGAGAAAGTGGCTATCCCGATCCGAAATAATCGAACTTGGCAACCCAAAGTGCTTCCACACATGCTAAAAGAATAATTGTGCTGCACCCGCTCCCGTCACGGTCTTCTTGCATGGAATTAAGATCACCATCTTACTGAACCGGTCCACCACAACGTACAAATAGTCATGCCCGCGCTTGGTAGTCGGCAACCCTCCTAGAAAATCCATAGATATGCTCTCCCACGGCCTAGAAGGAACCGGTAGTGGTAGGTACAATCCCCTCTTCCTGTTAGAAGGCTTCGAAATACAGCATAACTTACACCCTCCAACATACTTGGTCATATCCTCAAGCATCCGTGGCCAAAACACATGTCGCCGTAGATTGAGAAACGTCTTCTGAATTCCAAAATACCCTTGCACACGTGAGGTATGTGCTTCCTAATCCACTGCAACCTATCACCCTCCTCCGGAATGCATAATTATGTCCCACGATACAACAAGCCATCTTCTCCAAGTGCATACTCCCTCCTTTGACCAGCCTTTGCCTGCTCGAACACACTATCGAAGTCTCTACTGGATGCATACAACTGTACATACTCCAAAAGAGCCAATGGCTGAATATGCGTCGCCACCAATAAAGCCCTTACCGGTGGACGAAATAACATATCGGCCAACTTGTTTGTCGCCCCCTTCTTGTACCTAATAATGATATTAAAAGCCATCAAATAAGACATCCACTTCATGTGCCGTGCCTGCTGTAGCTTCGTCTGGGCATGTAAGAACTCCAACGGCT
This sequence comes from Asparagus kiusianus, assembly GCA_022839385.1. Classification (NCBI taxonomy): domain Eukaryota; kingdom Viridiplantae; phylum Streptophyta; class Magnoliopsida; order Asparagales; family Asparagaceae; genus Asparagus; species Asparagus kiusianus. Next base: position 50,421 of record BQKN01064465.1, on the reverse strand, counting down.
TGTGATCCGAGTGCACAACCACCTCCTTCCCCAACAAGTACACCCTCCAATGCTTAATCGCCTGATAAAGTGCATAGAACTCCTTGTCATAGGTCAGGTAGTTCGCAATAGCACCCGTAAACATCTCAGAATGGTATTATACTGGCTTCCCATTCTGAATCAACACCGCGTCCATCGCATAACTAGACGCGTCGGTCTCCACCTCGAAAGTCTGCTGTAAATTTGGCAAAGCTAACACCGGTGCCTCCGAGAACTTCCTCTTTAGCAACTGAAAAGCCTCCTCATGAGTCCTCCCCCACTCGAACTAAACTTTAGCCTTTGTTAGGCCATGTAACGATGCCGCATAAGTCAAAAAATGTCGAATCAACTTGCGCAAATACTGGCAAGCCCCCATGAAGCTTCTCACCTCAGTCACTATCTTTAGCGTCGGCCACTTTGTGATCACCGCCACCTTACCCGGATCTATCCTCCTCTGGCCCTTCCCCATGATGAAGCCAATATACACCAACTCGTCCTTCCTAATCTCGCACTTCTTCCCGTTGAGCTTTAGCTGTCCGTCCTGCAACACTCTAAACACCTTCTCTACATGAACAAGATGCTCCTCCCAAGTCCTATTGTACACCAAAATATCATCAAGGTACACAATCACAAAATTCTTTATGAAAGGTCGCAACAAATCATTCATGAGCCTCATAAAAGTCGCTGGAGCATTGCATAACCCAAACGGCATCACCAACCACTCGAACAGACCCTGTTTGGTCTTGAACGCCGTCTTCCAAGTGTCTTCCTCCCGAATCCTTACCTGATGATAGCCAGACTTCAGATCCAACTTCGTGAAGAACCTCGCTCCCTCCAACTGGTCCATAAGATCATCGATCCGTGGTAGTGGGTAACAATTCTTGATCATTATCTTGTTGAGCACCCGGTAATCCACGCACATGCGCCAGCCTCCATCCTTTTAGTTCACCAATAACACCGAAGACCCACAAGGTGAATAACTCGACACTATCACTCCCGTCTCTAAGAACTCCTGAACCTATTTCTTGATCTCTTCGGACTCCTGTACTGATGTGCGGTATAGGCCTATGTTTAGCAAGGAACTCTCACCAGTCAACATAATCTCATGCTCTACACCTCGCCGTGGTGGTAGTCCCATGATTTCTGAAAACAAGTCCACATACTTGGCCTTCAAACTGTCAAGATCTCCCTCCTGAAGCTTGCTCAAGGTGGACAAGCATATCCTACTCACCTGCTTTTCATAAGGCCGAATGAACAACAAAACAAACCTCCTGCCCATATTCACCAACCTCTTAGCCTGAGTCACCGTCACCAAACTCATCTCATGCAGAAGAGATGCCGAACGAAAAATGAATTGCGCGCCATCCTTGGTGAACATATACTTTTGGGCCCGACGATCATATACCGCGTGTCTATCCCACAAGTAAGGATTACCCAAAATAACTTGGCAAACATCCAAGGGGACCATGTCGCATGTGACCTTATCAATATACGACTCATAAAGTGCAAATCTGAACGTACACTGGTTCACCACACTCAATCCTGCTTCCTTCTGAATCCACCCTAATGGATAGGGCTTCGGATGCTTCACCGTCTTCAATCCCAGCTTCTATACTAATGATTCAGATATCAGGTTCTTCTAACTCCCTGTATCTACAATGGCATCCACCAAGATGGTCTTGACATGCAACTTCAAAACAAAGAGCTGCTCCCTCGGGTCGTCGTCTTCTTTAGTGTCCTGCTTCCCTGCCATAAGGTTGAGACTGCTATTGGGTTCAGTCATCCTGGGAACCACTTTCGGACCCTGTGCTATCACGTACGTCTTTTTCTCCTCCTTCTTCTTCAACCCTTTTGGCTTCAGATGAGGGTACTTATCCCAGCAATGATCAGCTACGTGTCCTGTCTGCTTGCAGTGATTGCATGTCAATCCTGCCTTCCCCGAGTCACCCTTCTTCTTCCCATCCTTAGGTTGAGAGCCACTAGACTTACCTCCCGACTGTTTGGAATCACTCTTCGTTTTGTTGCCCTTCTTCTGTTTGCCCTCCATGGTAATTGCCTTTATGCTCGCCTCTGCAATCATCTCAACCGTGAACAGCTTCATCTCCTTCCAGATATAATCCTTCAGACTCACCATCTATTTCATGAAAATAGAGTATTCATCCGTTGTGATGTTTAGAACCATCGCCTGTTGCTGGAACTCCGTCGTATACTCTTGAACGGTCTGATTAAATCTTTGGCGTAAGCCGTACTACTTGTACTACGCTCTTCGAGGAACCCCACAGGATAGAACTGCTTCCTCAGTAGCTCCTTAAATTTGTTCCACGACACCGCCTTCTTTTCTTGCTTGCAATAGGACTTCCACCACGTCAACGCTTGCCCCGAAAACTTCAACATCGTGCACACGATCTTCTCCTTGGATGAATATCTGTAGAGAGTGAAGTACATCTCCATACGCTTAATCCAATCATCGAGCTTCTCCACATTGACACTCCCATCATAAACATGAATCTCCACTTTGAAATCAATCTTCAAGTTTTGGTAATAATTCTTACCCCCTGTATGTGAAGCAGACTTAACAACCTTGGCCTCTTTTTCCGAATCTGATTTCTTACTTTATTCATCGAACTCAATAAGTTTCTTCTTACCCTTCGAAGAAGATTCCTCCTTTTTGTCCCCTCCATTGATGAGACCCACGAGCTGAGTAAGAGTAGTCCCGATCAACTCTATCTGCTTCTCCATAGCAATAAGTCTTGCTGAGTTATCTGCTTCAGACATCTTCTCCCTCCTTATCTTCTGGACCTCTTCCAATGAAATAAGGACCTCGCTAGGCTTCTTGTAATGGGATCGAGTAAGGACAATACACAGGATACGCCCTCCTCAGGATCTAATTTAGCTCTGATATCAACTTGATAAGAGTTGCCGTGCGAGCACCTTTGATCGCGAAATTATCAAAGGTGGATTGAGGAGAAAATAATAAGAACACAAGAATAACTCAGGTTTTGGGCGAAGGAAAATACCTTCTCTAGATTATGACTATGCACTTTACAATCTCTCACAATCTCACTCTAGAATTGAAGAACAAGATCTCCAAATCTTAATTACAATCTAATCTCTCTTGATTAAACTCTCTGATTGTTTTAAACCCTAAAACAATCCCTTATATAGGTGTACAAATGAGGGTGGCAAAGTGGTAAATAACTAAGCCCAACCCAAGTAGGAAAATGCGTAAAAAGAGTCCTTAACGAATCTAGAAAACTCCGATGAGTCGACTCATGAACAGTTATCAGTCGACTTATGACCTCATATAAGTCGACTCATAACTGATGAGTCGACTGGTCAGAAACTTTTGCTAACATGGCTTGATTTCTTGAGTCGACTCAAAACTGTATATGAGTCGACTCATGACTGATGAGTCAACTCATAGACTGATGAGTCGACCGAGCAGAAACTTTTGACAAAATGGCTGGGTTTCATGAATCGACTCATGACAGGCATGAGTCGACTCAACCTGATGAGTCGACACATGTACATGTATGAGTCGACTTATAGGCTAAAATCTGGATTCTTCGAATCTTCGATTCTCTGCCTCGTTCCTCGCTCCAACCTGTGTTCCCTTGTACTGTTTGAAACCTCTATTCTCATGCTATCATGAGAATCATCTATCCTCAAGCTCCCATTAGGATCACTAAGTTCCGAAGAGAAGATACACTCGTATCAAGAACCTTGAGGCACGTCGGCGGACAGACTCTCACTCCTTTGCCTCTTCAGGCAAAATGCCGTATAAAACATAATCGATGATCGGGAGATGCCAGTCTTTTGGATCAAGTTGATCCGGAGGCTGGTGAGTAGCGTTCTCTTCTAGAACGTCCTCTGGTCAAAAGAGTCGTCGACTCGCTACAGTGACACATTGAGTCGTCTCTAGCGGTTGAGCCAAGTTAGCCGCCAAGGATGCGAGGGCGTCCGTGTGTGTGTTCTTAGAACGAAGCACGTGCTAAATGCAGAAGTTTTCGAATGACTCAATTAGTTTGGTAGCCGCTTTATAAGGTGGGATTAGGTCGTCATTCCTAATCTCGTATTCTTACGTCATCTGCCTAACGATGAGCTGAGAGTCATCGTACGCCTCGAGATGTTTTATCTCTAACTCTCTTGCCAGCTCGAGCCTAATGAATAGTACATTATACTCAGCCACGTTGTTGGTATATAGCTCTGTTAAAGAGATGGCTTGGGGTAACACGTGGTTATGTAGGGAAGTAAGGACCACCGCCACTCCTGTAACAATAGATCCACTCATGCCGACGCGAGATACACCGTCGAAGAACATCTGCCAAGCTTCCGCTGGGGAGGCCGCCTTAACTTCGGGGGTTTCATCCGGCAAATCTTCGAACAGGTCAGTTTTCACCCCCAGCGGATGACTGGCCATAAGATCACAGATGGCCTGCCCTTTGACTGATTTCTACGACATGAAGTGAATGTCGTACTGAGACAGTAGGAGCGTGTTGGCCTTCTTGTTTTGATGATGTTTAACAAACAATTTACCACTAATGTTATTTGTCTAGTAATTTTGTTTTCTTATTTATTATAGACAAACAACGTAGTTGGAGGATGGATGGAATAGAGCTTCAACGATCATATCCAATGGAGGTTGGCGGAATGTCGGGTTGAAGCCTTGCAATTCAAAGTTAAAGATCAAGTTCAAGCTCCATCCGCGAGATTACCAAGTCAAGCATATTGAAGACCAATCAAGCTTGGGTAATTTAGTTTAGGAGTTTATATTACGTGTGTTAGTACTTTAAGCTCAATCATATACACACATACACGTTTTGGTTTTGTATATATATAGTTATATAGGTACATATATGTTTTGGTTTGATAGTTTTCAAGTTTTACTATGAAACAATTGAATATAATTAGAAAACATATTTTTATTTCATACTTATATGCATATATATGATTTCATCAATATCAATTTTAGTTAGTTCAATAAAATCATGTTTTAGTGCACTATATGTGTATTTTGATAAAATACTACATTCATTGTTTATAGACTTCATAACAATAGTTTACATCTTTCTTCAAGTCTATAAAATCATTTTGTAAAGTTTCAAAAGTTAGTTTAGGTCAAGACATCAAACTCATGTGTTTACATTTTCATGTTTTGGACTATTTTGTAAAATGATGATATTTTTTATTTGGGAAGTCCTTTTTGGAAACATCAAACATCAAACATTCCCCAAAGTTGGTATTTTTCAAACATAAAATGATGATATTTTTTAAAAGTTGGTTTAGGTCAAAACATCAAACATCAAAATCATGTTTTAGTGCATTATATGTCATTGTAGCATGTTTATTATCATGTGTACAATCATTCCCCAAAGTTTTACATTTTTTGGAATTTATTTGATATTTTTAAACAGTATTTTAAATTCACAAAAACAGTTTTCAGAACTTCATTTTCATGTATCAGTTCACGGTCGACCGCGCCTGAGTTTTTTGCATAGTGTGCAGCAGAAACTTTCGCGGTCGACCGCCACGATCGACCGTCGGCTGAAAATTTCTCGCGATCGACTGTCGCGGTCGACCGTTGAACTCTCTGTTAGTTTTTCCCTGTTTCTGAGCTGCTCGCGGTCGACCGCGAGAATTCCACGGTCGACCACCGATTTGACAGTTGGTTTCCAACGGCTATTTTTCTGAGCTGTTTGCTTTGGGCTTTTTAGTCTTTTGCTTGGGGTTCTTGGCTGAGATTTTGAGTGGGTATAAATACCCTATTGCTGTTCTCTTTCAAGTGAATCCAAGAAGTTTTTAAACAAGGGTTTTAAAAAGAGTTTAAGCTTGTTTAAGGGTTTGGTTTATGAAGAAAGTTTTACAAGAGCTTGAGGAGATTATCAATTGTATTTTGGGCATTCAATCCGTCTCTCTCTCTCTTGTCATCTAGAGAAGTTTTTCTAAACTCAACTCTAGCTTTTATTTATAATTATTTGTTGATTATCATTTCTATTAAAGCTAGTTTTATATTGAGTTTAGATTTGATTTATCTCATTGTTACACACACCCACTTGAGCTTATTGTATTTTGCATACATAGTATATTAGGGTTGTGAGAGATTGTAACATTGAGTTGTGCTTAAATTGAGTTCTCCCCTTGTATGAGAGAACAAATTTATAATTGTTACATTGTGAGTGTTGTAAGGTTTTCGGTGAGCTAGAAACCGAGTGTGTCGAGATTGTAAAGTTTTCGGTGAACTAGAAAACCGAGTGTGAGAAGTGAACGTTGATTGGTGAGCGTTGAAAACCAGCACTGTGAGGTGTAAACGTTATTCGGGTGAGCGTAGAAAACCCGGTTGTGATAGTGGATTTCTCCCCGGGAGTGGGGAGCGGAGACGTAGGACGAAAGGTCCGAACTCCGTGATCATATCGTGTGTTTGAGTTTGCTTTGGCGCACTTAATCTTATGTTTATATCTCTTGTCGCCATTGTCCATAGCTCATTATTTTTATCATCTACTATCTAGTTCATATTGTTTACCCTTGTGTTAGTTTACATATCCTTGCATATATCATATTGTATATCTCTTTGGTAGGATATATCATCTTGTGCTAGTTTATATATCCTTGCATATTTTTTATCATATAAGATATATATCTTGTTATTCATATTCCTTATCCTAGCTCATAAATATTGTTGTATTTCACACTTGCTAGGATAACTTGCATAATTAATTTTAATTGGTATTTAAATCGGATTAGATTAGCATAAGACCCTAATCACCCCCCCTGTAGGGTCTAACAATTGGTATCAAAGCTTGGTGCTTTTTGATTTAAGGACTAACCGCCTTGAGTTAAAGATCCAAGTTATCTTTTTGTGGTAATCCAATTTTTGATTTTTTGCATTGCTTGCATATATATAAATTATGGATATGAATGATGCATCTTGTTTAGGTTATGCCATCAATATTACTCCTAGATTAGATAATTTCCCCTATGCCCTGTGGTGTGTTAGATTTAAACTTTTTGTTCAATCTAAACACTTTGATTTATGGGAAATTATAGATGATGCTTATATTGTGCCCACTTTGGAGAAATCCAAGTTGAATAAGAATGATCATCATATGTTTACAATGAACAATATTTTGTTAGAATATTTGCTAAATGCTTTTAATTCATCTATATCTAACAAGTTTGTTCATTTTGATAGTGCTTACAAACTTTGGAAATTTATAGAAGCACATCAAGGAGACTTGGAAGCGATCCGACAAGCTTTGGAGGATCCCGCTTCAAGTTCATATGGAGCTTCATGCACACGAGCACTAGGCGATAGCCCTAGTGAGGTTTGCGAGTTCGAATCCATTAATGATTTATCTAATGATGAACTTGCTTGTGCTAGTGATAAATTATTACATGCCTACAAGAAATTGCAAAATGATTTCATTAATTTACAAAGCAAGCATGTAATTTTGAAATCCGATCATGACTCTTTAACTTCTAAGTTTGATACTATTTCTAATGAAAATATGATCCTTAAAGAAAACAATGAAAAATTAAAATTGGATCATGATTCTTTGCTTTCAAACTTTGGTAAGTTAACTTATGAGAAAGATAATGCCATGTTAGAAGTAGAGAACACACAAAATGATACTGCTTCCTTTATAAATGACTATTTATGTTCTACTTCTAAAAGTGCATATGTGCCTAAAACTGAAGACTTGAATCTTATGAAAAAAATGCATTTCATCTTTAGATTCAACTTTGAAAACATGCATTGATAACCATAAGAAACTTATGGACAAGTGTGCTAAATCTAGTGCTACAAAATCACCTACATACTATGCAAACTTGTGTAGCAAAGTTTACAAGTGCTCTATTTGTGGTCGTAAAGGCCATTTAGCTAAATTTTGCTATGATGCACAAAAACATAAGAATATTAATCCTTCTTGTGCATCTCATCAAGTTTCTTCATCACATGTACACACACATGCACCTATTTCTCATCATAAGCATGCTCTTGTGTATTATTGTGATTTTTGTGGTAGAGTTGGTCACTTAGCTATGTTTTGTTTTGATTTGCGAAAAGTTTCTAAATCGCAAAATATTTCAAGTAGACCAACATTATTTCAAAATGTTTCTCATTTGCAAAATAATCTTAAAAGACCATCTTTATTTGCAAATGTTCCACGTGCACCTTTTAATGGTTAACATAAGCAAATGCTTCCTTTCCATTGTACATATTGCAATCGGAAGGGTCATTTGAGTTTGCTTTGGCGCAATTAATCTTATGTTTATATCTCTTATCGCCATTGTCCATAGCTCATTATTTTTATCATCCACTATCTAGTTCATATTGTTTACCCTTGTGTTAGTTTATATATACTTGCATATATCATATTGTATATCTCTTTGGTAGGATATATCATCTTGTGCTAGTTTATATATCCTTGCATATTTTTTATCATATAGGATATATATCTTATTGTTCATATTGCTTATCCTAGCTCATAAATATTGTTGTATTTCACACTTGCTAGGATAACTTGTTTAATTAATTTTAATTGGCATTTAAATCGGATTAGATTAGCATAAGACCCTAATCACCCTCCCTCTAGGGTCTAACAGAGTGCCCATCTGGCCAAGCGTCAGTTTAAGGCTGCGGGCTGTGTCATGAAGACTCAGATGGGGTTCATCCGGGAAATGACATGGATTGTTTGGCCAACTAGGTAATATCGCATCTATTGGATGGAAAATACCAGGGCTAAGCACTCCTTTTCGACCATAGGGTACTGCCGTTCGGCACCCTGTAAGGTTCTACTCAGGTAGTAGATGCCCTGCTCATGGTCGGTATCATCACTTTTCACCAAGAGAGCACCTAGAGAGTGTTCCATGGCTCGTATGTAGATGAGAAATGGCTTTCCTGAGATCAGAGCTGCAAGGACGGGTAGGTTCAAGAGGTAGGCCTTGATCTCTTCGAAGGCTTGCTAGCAGGGCTCGTCCCATACGAAGGAGATACCTTTCTTCATCAGTTTGGAGAAAGGTTGACATTTTCCCAAAAGATTTGAAAATAACCTCCGCATGTAAGCCAATCGTCCCTAGAGACCCCTTTAATTCCTTGAGATTCTAGGTATCTTGTAGCTCTTGGATAGCTCGTACCTTATCCGGGTCGATTCGGATTCCCTTTGTTGTGACTACGAATCCAAGGAATTTACCACTGGACGTCCCTAAGAATGACTTCATAGGATTCATCTTCAGTTGATGAGATCGCATGAGTTCGAACATCACTCTTAGGTCTTAGAGATGGTCATCTCTGCTGTGACTTTTCACGACCAGGTCGACCAGGTCGTGCTCATAGTTCGTTGATAGGTTGCATCGGCATTTTTGAGTATGAAAGGCATGACCGTGTAGCAGTATACCCCTATTAGAGTCTTGAATGAAGTGTGTTTTTCATCATCAGGGTGCATCTTGATTTGATTATACCCTGAAAACCCATCCACAAAGTACATCCACAAAGGACATCCTCTCAAATCCGCACGTATTATCGATGATGACATCCGTGATAGGGAGAGGGAATTTGTCCTTTGGGCAATAGGCATTGAGATTTCTAAAGTCAATGCAGATGCGGATCTTACCATTCTTCTTCAAGACCGGAACAATGTTGGCTACCCAGTCGGGGTGCTGTTCCTCTCTGATGAAGCCGAACTCGATTAGCTTCTTCACTTTGGCGTCGATCGCCTCCATAATTTGTGGACGAAATCGCCTCTGCTATTGTTTGACAGGTTTGGAATCCAAGCCGATATTGAGGCGATGCATGGCGATCTGCGGATCAAGGCTGGGCATGTCCTCATAATTCCATACGAAGACATCAATATATTCCCGTATGAGGGCTATGAGATCTTCCTTCTCTTGAGGAGGTAGACTACCGCTGACAAATATGGGCTTGGGGTTGGTCTCATCACCCATGTTTACCTAGAGGATTTCGTCCTCGGTAGGTGGTTCACGTTGCTCGAAGCGACTAAACCACTGAGCATTGACGTGGCGGTCCTATGTCTCATAATAAAGCAGGACTTGCGCATCCTCTACCATTTTGGTGGGATCAGTCACAGCCGTGTTGACTGTGAAGCTGTTGAACAAGTCTCCCAAGATAACGTCTGAGTTCCACGCTATGGATGTCGATGATCGATCCTCGAAGCGGGCATCGTCGGAGTCCTCTCCGAAATTACAAAATAATTCCGACGAGGGAGAAATGTAACCTAAGCCTCTTCGAGTCTTGGTGAAGTAGTTCGAGGGTTTGCCTTTAGGTACGTAGGTGGGTCGGATGACCATCCTCCGTCCTCTGCCATAGTTCAGGCCTTCTTGGTGAGTGAGGTCGTAACCCATGTCCCTCATCATGCATTTCGCCACTTGGCTGTATTGCGAAAACTAGGGCGCGGACTCCTCTTCTTCGGACTCGTCCCACAACGTGCATAAAGGGTAATTGACTCTCCCGCAGATAATATCCTTTTGATAACTATCTTGGGTGGGTATGACGAATACAGCTCACGAAGACTCAATCGTTTGTCTCTTTATGACATACGACGAGTATACGGGAAAATGTAAAGAAAGGTCACTGTAGAGCCTTGCTATTAGGTCGTTAGGTAGGTCATCCTTGGATGTTGGGCAAGATGACAAATAGGCAAAGTTGAACTTCTCATTTAAGACAATCTCCTCCGCCTGGACAGCATCGGTTACATTGTGGCTTTCAAAGCTGATTATAATTGACTCGAAATTATTTAGGACAAGGTGATCACCGTATTCAGGTTCACTATCTGCTTCATTACTGCTCTCAAGTTCCTCAATTGGTGGTTCGTCGAAATCTTGGTAAAGTAGGGAATCCGTGAAGTAGTTCTCGACTCCTTTGAAGTGTTGTTTGTCGACAACTACGGTCTTCATCCGATCGTAGTCATCCATGTATTTTAGGAATTGGTGTAATGTGGATGGGAGAATGTAGTTGCTGTGGATCCATGTCCATCCTAGCAGCATGTTGTAGGAAGGCTCAGCGTCGATGATGTAGCAGGTGACCTCCGTCTTCATATCGCCTATACGGCACTTTAGGCGGATCTTACCAAGCGACCTAGTCCTAGTGGCATTAAATCCGAAGATGGTTGTGGTTGTCATGGAAAGACGCTTCTGGAGGACCCCCAAGTATTGCATAAGCTTCAAGGGGACAATGCTTAGCGCGGATCCTGGGTCAACTTGGATTCGATCCACTCTAGAGGAACCGATTTACCCCGTGAAGTACAAGGGTCGATCGTGAGAAGTGCTTTTGATTAGCATGTCCTCAGGGGTGAATGTGATGCAAGGGACCCACTGTTCGGAGGCCTGACAGCATTGTAAACACTTCTTTCCTGCGTCTCCTTCCCTTGTAAACGAGAAGTGTGTGGTGAAAACCTCTGAGTTGGCCAATGCCTCTTGTAGAGCTTCCCGAGTAGGTCTAGACAGACGCAGGAGTTCGTACATAGTGATTCTAGCTGGGATGTACTTCAGCTATGCGAGTACATTGAACCTGAAAGTCTAATTACTCGCGCTAGGCCCTTCGGGATCTTGAGGGGTCTCTGCAGGTAGTCACCTGGAAGGTCCCGCCGGCTCCTCCGTCCTGACGGGGTAATTCTTGGCGAATTCTCTCCCTGCCCTGGTGGCTAGGGCGGCTGTATCCTCATCGGAGTCGGTGAGGGCGTCTACTATTGTTTTGCCTTTATCTGGGATAGAGGATACGACGTTGCAAGGTTTACCTTTGGTCCTCCTCGAAAGCTTTGAAGTCCATTGCTCATCGCCGAGGAGGTCCAGATAGACCCACATAACTTGCCCCGAAGATAAGGTTTAGGGTACTAAACATTTTCCCCGATGATACGACTTCGTAAAGAGGTTTAGTGATCTTCAGCATTGTTTTGGGGCTGGGAACTACCCCCGCTGGTGTTTGAACCTCTAGGAGATCTTTTCCAAAACTCAGAATGACCATATTCGTGGTAACCTGTTTCTGTACCCTCTCTTTTTTTAGAACTCCTGCATCGTATAGAGCTTGAAGCTTATCCATGAGGATATAGCATTTGGAGGTATGGTGGCCGAGGAACCTATGATACGCACAGTAGCTTGGTTCATTGGTTTTGTTCGCCTCTTCAGGCTTGGTCACTTCCGGCAGCTTAATCCTGTTTCTCTTGAGGAGTGTGTCGAGGGTTGCTACCACTTGGTCTTCCCTGAAGTCATATTGCCTTGGGGGACGTTGATCGAATGGCCTAGCTTTCGGCCTTTGGGCCGGTTTGGGCACCGGAGCGGAGTCAACATTAACGGCCATGATCTCTTTTCCTCTAGCTAGAGGGGGATTCTTTGGCGTGCTTGGTTCTGTAGTTCCCTTTTTGGGGTGGGGATCCTTGGCTTCGAGCCTCTTGATCATATTCTCGACTTGCTCACCCTGGCGAATGAGTTCTTTCCAGGTTTGGGTTTCTACCGTGCCAACCTTGGACAGAATATGGATTGAAAGGTTGTTATGGCACATCTCAATCAGCGTCGCTTTGGAGACTTGGTCTCGGCAATGAACCGATCGGTTCCTGAACCTCTTTAACAAAGTCGTTGACCAACTCTGACTTCTTTTGCTTCTCGGCTAGGAGGGTGGCCATTGATACCTCGGTATCATCATCAAAGAAATGGGCTAAGAAAAGTCTTTCTGCGTTGGCCCATGACTTAACAGAGCCTGGTTCCGATTTGCGGAACCACTCAAAGGCTACCCCTTTGAGGGTGCTAATGAATAGCCGGGTGAGGATGGCATTGTTCCTGATGAGGAATCCGATCTGAGCTATAAAGTAGTAAATATGCTATGAAGAGGAGCCCTTACCATCAAATTTTACCAAACTGATGGGTTTGAATTTTGCCGGGTAGGGGACTGTGTCCTATTCAATAGGGTATGGCCTAACCACCCCCAGTTTGTTCATATTTTGTTAGAGCTTTAAGGCATTGACTTGGCTTTAGAACTCGTCGAATCTCTTGTCTCGAGTAGTACCCCCGGAGCGCGACGTCCCTGTCGACGACTTTGAGGAGTGATCCGACAAGAGTTCAGCATTGTCCTCCTGTTCAGTCATCTGATTAGGAGTAGGTTCCCATTCCTTGCCTCCCACCGGCCTCCGTAGGGTACGCATAACCTTCTTTTTCTTCTTTTTGTTCAGAAGTTGCTCCAGCATGTCTCTTATGGACTCGCTGGTGACCTGATGTTCTTTGAACTTTTGAGCGATCATCTGATCACTCGAGGTTTTAGCCATGTGCACCCTTGCTGAGTCGCTGTGACTCGAGTGCGATGTCTGAGACGTGGCCGCTACTGAAAAAACTTCCTCTTCATCCCCGGAAGGGGGTGCGAGGAGAGCGTAGTCGAGTGGGATGTTTACTCCCGTACGACTACGGGTGTGTAGGAATATATCATCACGCTCGTGTTGAACCAGCGGGTGACTGGGCCCCAGGAAAGAGTCCAAGTCTGGAGGATCTGGAAGTACATTTTTACCCTTCCCCGTCACGTTAACAGTAGAGGACGAGAGTTCTAAATCATCAACGTCACGCCTTCTTTGGTGGCTATACCTTCGATGAGAAGATCTTGGTTGGGAATGGAATAGAGTGAGACTTTCGAACACCGAAGGTTTCACCATTCCTACGCACGGGAAGTCGGCGAGTACTATTTGGATAAGCCTTTCGCAATGACATTAAGGATTCGCCTTATGTATGGTGCATTTGCGGGTTAGGTAACCCTAGAGATCTTCCATGGGTGGTTGGCGACAAACCTGAGCATCAGAGGGGTCAACTGAGTGGTCGCACGAGAGAGGTTTGGATGAACTCTCCTGTGTGCGCTGGGTGGAATGGTTAAGTGTTTGAGTTGGGCGAGTTGACCTGGACAAGCGAGTCTTCGCGCTTGGGTGAGCTCCTATTTGTAGTGAACTTTGACCCTTTGTTCATGCAGGCAAGTTGGTGAGGTATCGCCTACTAATTTGCCTTTGTCTTTAAGGCTCATTCGCTCGCAACATTTACCCGTCGAGGGGACTCGGTGAGGTCCGCCCGACTTTGATGGTTCGCCTGCTTGGGTAGGCTCGCCTGCTCTGGGAAACCTGTTTGTGTCAAGGATATGACCTGAGAAACGGAGTCCGCTTGAGGGGGAAGGCTCGCTCGCTTTGACTAGCTTGCCTGAACGACAGAGTTTATCTGAAATATCGGACCCGTCGAAACGGGAGATATTGCAATCAGAGCGAATTCCGCCTGAACGCGAAGGTTTGCCTAATTTGGTGAGCCTGCCAGCGTTGGGAGGGTTGTTTCTATGCCTTGTGCTTTTTAAACCCAAATAATAATTCATGCTGTCATAGGAGGCCAAGGTTCGGGCCTCCTGTTAGGAGAGGATTGCCATCGTCGCTGACGGGCTCTTCTAGAGAGAGGTGCGCCTGTGCGGATCGTGACGGAGTGGTCTGCGCCAGGCTGAACCACCATCTCTTCCAGAGCGGGGGTCTACGAGGGTCATTTGTCGATCCATCTAGCAGCCCTTTGCCCTATGTTCTTGACCTCTGGCTTGGCCCTAATCAATTTGGAGGGAAAAGGCTCCCCTAATGTGACTCGGATAGAGTCCTCATGTGTGGAGGCTTTGACTATTTGAGGTTGGCCTATATGCACGACTCTGTGGTGTTTGCAGGACACATTGCCACCAGAGGAGGATGAAGACAAGTACTCTTTGTTCCTGGCTTGGTCGAACTCGATTTCTAGGGACTCCACGGTCATCCCGATAGCAACCTTGTCGAACTGCGCTACCACCATTTCGATTGAGGAAATAGCTTCTCCCACTATGGTTACTATCTTCTGTAGGTTTAAATTTTGATTTCCCAAAATGGGGGTATCGTTTGTATTGATAAGAATAGCTTATTACAAACTAATGAATTGAAATTACAACAAAAGCGGAGGGTAGGCCCTCATTGTTTAATGTGGGGACTTTGGTAGCGATAGGACGGCTCGCTCGGTTCTCGCACCGAGTCTGCTTCCCTTGGATGATTCTATCTAGGTTGCTAGTAAGCTTTGGTACGTAGTAAAAGCTCGTGTTGGTCGAGTTCGGGTTTCCGAGTTCGGTGGCGGTCAGGTCCTGAAGCTAGAGGAAGATGCTACAGTGCAAAGACCATGCAAAGATCGTGTCGTCAACTCAGTCGAGAGTTAAGGGCTAATGGTCTAGCTAACTGATTGGATTAACCAATTAACTCCGAACCTCCTTCCTGTAGCTAGTAGAGGTTCTTAAATAGAGGAGAGACGGCATGGTCACTCCCTTCAATTATGGGATATGATCGTGTATTGTTGGGAGATACCATGCTTCTCACTTGTACCATGAGCGGTTGCTTGATGGGCTCGGGGTATTGTGCTCCTCCCCTTCACATCATGGGAATTAGGAAGGCCCATCCCTATACGTGATGTTGCGGCTGCTAGGTACTCTGGCGAGTCTGGCGAGTTTACCAATCGCAGGTGAATTCGGCTCTTAAGTAAACCGATCGCTGGCGAGTTTACCGATCGCAGTCGAATCCACGATGTGCAGGCGAGTGTAGCGACATCGTGGATTTGACTGGTCGTTCGCACTTTGGACGGCCAGTTGATGGGCTCGGAGTATTGTGCTCATCCTCTTCACGTCGTGGAAAATGGGAAGGCTCATCCCTTTACGTGATGTTGCGGCCGCCAGGTACTCTAGCGAGTCTGGCGAGTTTCTAATCGCCTGGCGGATCGCCTGGCGAATTTGATGATCGCATGGTCTTGGTTCATGCTGGCGAAACAAGCACATGGGTGAGCCTAATTTTTAAGTCATGCGGGCGACTCGAATACGCAGGCGGATTTTAGGCTTATCTGTAAAAGTAATTTTTACCGCCTACAGTCATTTGCGTGAATATTACAATGATCAGATATGTGCACTAAATATGCCCAAATGAGATCATAACCTAAGGGCATTGAGATTTAATGATAGGGGTCATGTCCCTAAACTTGTCGGCATCAAAAATATTTGGGTGCCAAAACAAAATTGATTGTTTTTATTTTGTGTTTTTGGATTTTTAGGTTTCATATTTTTATAACAATGTAAATTGATAAGATTTTTAAAACCACTCATATTTTTCTCTTTAAAAGAAAGTATTTTCAAATATATATACATTTACATTGTTGAAAAAATATTAAAAATGATTTATCTTTGGAATTTTAAAATCATAGTTCATGATTCTCATATGGTTTGTAGTCTTGGTTTGAACTATGTAGTTTTCGGTTTATTTTTGTGTGAACAATATGTTTATACTTATGAGAACATTATAAAATACTTTTATGATGATATTTATGTGTTTGAGCTTATGGATCATCAAATTTGTGCTTTACAATGCATTCTTTTATGTGATTAGTGATTTACATTTGCTCACATAGCTATCATGCATATACTTTTTTTTGGTAATGCAAATATGTGTATAATAAAGAGAAACAAGTGTTTGCGCTTGTTTGGTTTCTTTTAAATATATTGCCTTAATAATCATTGCACACTTTTTATAGCATATTGATAGGGGGAGCAATTCTCTATATTTGTTTTATACTCACCCATGCTTATAGGTAGGGGGAATCCGCTCTCCTTATATATTGTGTTTTTCTCCATTTTGATGTTAACAAAGGGGGAGAAACTAGTGAACAGTGAGTATCTATTTTCTTTTGGTTGGTATCATGCATGATGATTATAAATTATATATTCATTTGGTTCATGCATGTATTATATACAATTTGTGTAGACTGTTTGTCATCATCAAAAAGGAGGAGATTGTTGGGTCTCGTGTTTATGAGCCTACTAGATAATTAACAAACAATTACTAACATTGATGTTTTGTTAGGAAATCTACACAAACATCGATGTTATAGGTTGGATGGACTTGCGCATACACGATCATATTCATTGGAGGATGGAAGGAATATCGAAATGAAGCTTTACATTTCAAGTCAAGTACAAGTTCAAGCTTCATCCACAACCAAGATGAGCATATCAAAGATCTCTTAGCTTGGGTATATTGTTTCTAGTTTTGGTCTTATACTTTGTGTGTTTATACTTAAAGCTCAAATATTACACACATACACGTTTTCGGTTTGTCGCTTTCAAGTTAAATCAAATAAATATGAAACAAATAGTTACATTTACAAACATACATACTAGTTTTATATTTATCATCTTTATTTGGAAAATAATGTGTTTATGAATTAAAGACTTGTTTACACTAATTTATATCTTTTCTCAAGTCTATTAATCTATTAAAAAATGTTTCAAAACTTGTTTGTATTGATTTCATCAAAATCAAGTTTTGATAATTTCGTATTGTTTAACAAGTTGTAAACTAAATGAGTTTTCATAAACATGAAATAAAAATTGAGAAATACTTTTTCTAACACGTTCTATTACATGTTTATAAACATTCCCAAAATGTTATCATTTTTGGAGTTGATTTACTATGTAAATATATTTTACAAACTAAAGTGTTGCAACGGTTTTCAGAATGTTGATTATCTATTTTAAAATAGTGATTTCTCATAAATGAGAAGTTATTTTCATAAATTATTTCTCCAACATGTTTATCTACGTGTGAAGAAATTCTTCTCAAAATTTCACGATTTTTGGAGTTGATTTACTATTTTTAATTGATTTTACAAAATTAGATACGCAAAAGTTTAGAATCTGTCGTGCATGTGATCAGTCGATTGAACAGTGTTTTCAGTCGACCGATCAGTCGGTTGAATAGTAATTTCAGCCGACTAAATAGTGTATCATTGCATAATGGCTAGTTTTTTCTAGATTTTGATTTTTAGGGGTTTTGCCTCATTTTTTATGCTTTCCTCTGGCTTGAGATGATATGTTGAGAGAATATATCTACACCTCGTTTATTCGTTTGAATATCGCACATCACAATAACACTCTAAGTTGTAATTTTAGCTGTGATTCCATGAAACCCGTTGTAACACCGTGCAACCACCCCGACGACTCCCGCTATAGTTGATGACGTACCCGAGGCAAGATCACGCTCTCCGTATTTCATGGTATAAATATTTATATTTATTATGAATTATTTGCATAGTTTATTTGTAACGTATTTATTTGTAAGGGTTGTTTAATGAATAATATTAGATAAATCATAACAATATGATAAATAGTATTTTCAGAACAATTATGACAAATTAAAAGAGTTTATTTCAGTAGCAGAATCATTTTTGGATAATTATATTAATTAAAAAGAATTTATTTGAGAAGAGAATCATTTAGAAAAATTATAATAATTTAAAAGGAATTATTTTGAAAATAGAATCATTTTTAATAATTATGATGATATGAAGGAATTTATTTACAAAAAGAATTATTTATTTTGGATTTTAAATTAATTTATGATTTTGTGTCAGTAGTTGTAGACTATGACATTTCATGTACAAAACGATAATGGATTTCAGTTTTCTTTTAACCATAGTTATTTTTGATATTATTAGCTGTGGATAATTTTTTTTGAGTGGTTTTGAGATTCGGATGACAAGATATTAATGAAACCGGAATGCATGCATGTTTTATTGTTTATGATTGCATTTTAGGTTTTGTGTTCTATTTTAATGTATTTGCATCGAAGTAGTCATATTATTATTGTTCCTAGTTGTGTTTGAGAACCCTTAGTAGTTCATGACTTAGTTGCCTCGTGCATCATGAACAGACCTAGTGACATGTATGGGTGTGTTGACTGAGTTTAGGTGGTGAACCAGAGTTTCAGTGTGGAATATGACTGTTGATTTAGAAAAATAAGAAGAGTTGGGATGGGGAAGTTAATGTTCATGTGCTTGGATGTGACTGTTGATGTATCTTCCAGTCCCGCCCCAGAGACATGTTTCGTCCTGGGGCTGGTTTGTTAGACCAAGTGACCTGTTTCGCCACTTGAATACGTGACATGTTTCGTCACCTGAGCTTTGCCTGAGTTCGGTCCAAGCCGAGATCAGATTGCGTGTAGTCCTCTAACCGCCTGTTTCACGGGGTTGGATGCGTGTAGAGGATTTATGCACAGTCAGTTATCCGGTAATATGAGCATTGATTTTGTGTGAGATGTGGACCAGTGACCTGTTATAGAATGGTTAGTTACCTAACCTTATTACTTAAAGTGATTACGGATTCTTGTGAGATGTATGCCAGTTGTATTTCCTTTCATACATAGATCGGGGTTAATATTTAATTATCTACAATTTGAGACATATGGTATATACATGAGGGTTTTCTTGTTTGGATTATTTCGCTCGACGTACTACGTCTCTTGCTGTAGATTTTTAAGTATTAATTTCATCTAGTTGTATGATCTTGTTACTTGGATGATTATTCCGATCGCTAGCTGCATGACTTCGTTACCTGATTGATTTATGGATTCTTATGATTATCATGTTTTAGTAGTGAATTTGCATGTTGATTTTGTCGGATTTCCAGTTGTTTGTTCTTTTGTCATTCTGTTATCGTATCATTTTCCACTTAGGTTTTCGTTCGTTCTATTGTTTTGTGGGGTCTTGTCGTGTGCCATGCACGCTAACGTACACCTGTTTTCTCTTGTGTACGTTAGACTTAGAGGAAGAACAGGTCCAGCTGGGAGATCGCTAGGAGCCATAGGATTCTCAGCAGGAGTGCATTGTAGATAGAGTTAAAGACTAGGTCGAAGTTCAGCTACCTCTTCTTAGTTGATGATCCTAGTTTCTTTTGTAGCATTTCCTTTTTCGCTTGATCATTGTATTTTATATTCTCCAGTATTCATTTGTTCAGATATGTATATTGACCCGAATATTATATCTTGGATGATATTTCTTTTTATGATATGGATCATTTTGTTCTGTGTTGTTCATTATATTCTTGCTAATTGTGATCGGGGACCTGTGCCTTTGCATTTATTTTCTTAACGCTTAACGTATTAGGTTGAGGAGAAATGTTATTTTATTTATTCTCCTTAATCTAATACGTCGTGGGCTTGTTCACGTTCCGATTCCCTGGTATTTTGGGAAGCGGGGCGTGACAGGTTTTTTTTTAAGTGTGTTTTGATTTAAGAGAAGGAGATCAAATTCGTTTTGGGCATTCAACTTCAATTCTCTATATCTCTTGATCTTAGAGAAATATTCTTAAACTCTTCTCTTCTAGCTAATATTATTTTGATTCTCATTTCATAAGCTAGAATTATTTGAGTTTATTTTACTTATTGTTTTTCACACTTAACCTTTGAGCTTGAGAATTTTCACACATTGTGTAATTTGGGTTATGAGTGTGATTGAGTGAGCTTAACTTAGTTCTCATATTGTTAGAGAACAAAATACTTTGTACTTGTGCCTAATTGTTGAGAACGTTTTGTAATATACAAGGACACCGAGAGAAATGGTTGGTGAGAGACGGGGTCAATTCCAAGAGGAGTGGCATCAATAGTAAATCCTAGAGAGAGGTGTATTTTGTGATTATAATTGTGTTTGTAAACGTTCATCGGTAAGTGTTGAAAATTGATTGTGTAGTTATTTGAGTTGATAGTGGAGATTCTCCTCGAGGGTGAGGAGCACAGATGTAGGTCGAGAGTGACTGAACTCCAAGATCATATTGTGTGTTTGTGTTTGTTTTTGGCGTACTCTTTTATTTGGCTCTTATTGCTCATATCTTATACTCATTGTTTATATCGCCTTTGTTTAATAACGTATCCTTGCAAATAACTTGTTAAATATCATATTTGCTTGGGTAAATTGTTAATAAGTTTTAATTTGACATTATAATCAGATTAGATTAGCAAATACCCTACTCACCCCCCTAGGGTAATTTCAATTATTGGATATCTCTTCTCTATATTGTATTCCTTGTATTGTCACCTTTGATATATCTGCTTGTACCCTCTCTTCTTATTTTTTACATCTACTAGAGTGTTATTAATGTGATGGTGAAACATGTTTATTCGCAGTGTTGGGTGCATGGCAGGTTTGACATCTTTGATTCACTTTGGACTGCAGCCTTGTGTAAAATCAGGGGGATCATATTCACAGCCTGTGCGATAAAAGATATATACTGCTCATCAAAGAAATAGATAAAATCCTCCAAATTGAGTGTCATCCGCTGCTCTAGTATAAATTGAAGTCTATACCATCCTCCGGCGTCGCCCTTTAGGCTGAATGCTGTCAACCTTTACTTTTGGACTGGGTCGACGTCAAGCAAATCTAGGATGTTACCCGCATCCTCCTTCCACTTATGGGCTGCAAATGAGTCCGATGGACCCTGAAACTCTGGGCCCTCAACTTATGATACCTCTCAACCAGACGGAGCCAAGCCTCCTGCTCTACGGGTCTGTCGATAGTTGGTGGTGGTGTAACTGCTGGTGACGCCTCTATAATTGGTACAGGTGCTGCTAGCGGTGGCACCACGAGAGTTGGTACCACTGACGGTACTGGATCCGCTGCTCGCTCCTCGAGCGTTGCTAATCTAGCTATAATTGGTGCCAGGAGGTCAATCAGATACTATGGAGCCTGCTGCAACTCGGGCTCTGGCTCAGCTTGCCCAGTTCTCCGGGTACGGGGTCTACCTCGAACACGTCCTCGTCTTGACATCTATAATTTCAAGAGGAGAACTTATTAAACATATTAAATGAAACCACAAACATTTATAACATAGCATATAGCAATAGGAAAGCATAAAACATAGTATTTGCGAAAATACTCTGTAATCAAAGTAAGATAAGCATAAAATTTTTTGAAATTTTTCAAATTTTGCACATTACGGTCTCACTCAATCTAGGAATCCCTAGAGAACTCTATACATGAGCCCTAAGGAAACTGTATACTAGCTCCATGACCCAACACAAGATACTCTTAGGATACTGGAACTAGAGGTCTGATACCAACTATGACGCCCCTGGTTTCACACAAGGCTGCAATCCAAGGTGAACCCAAAAATATCAAACCTGCCATGCACCCAACACTATGCATAAATATGTTTTACTATCACAGTCACTATTACTCTAGCAGATTTCAAATGTAAAATAGTGAAGGTACAAGCAGATATAACAAAAATGAAAATACAAGGAATAAAATGTAGAGAAGAGATATCCAACACTATCTATAAATATGTCTTAATAGAAGAAAAGAAAGCATGTCTGATAAACTAATCTAAGAACAATGAGTCTCTAAAGCTTAAGAACCAACTGAACAGTACTAAGGCACTCAGGCTCCAAAATGAAATATATCTTTAAAAGACTAAAAGCATGAATAGTCCACCGTGGAGCACAAACTAGCTACCTATGAATAACGGTAAACTATGCTAAATCTTCGTTAACCTGTGCCTCTTCGAATCACCGACTCGCCACCTGAAAAAGATGAAAAATAATGAGCGTCGGAGCGCTAGGAAGAACTTCTCCACTGCCCCCAGGGAAAGGGGTAAAGCATATAAAATACTACACATGGCATGCACATAGACTTATTTAAAAATTCGGAATAGAATTTTTAGCAATAAGATAGGATCTTATATAGACTTGTGTTTTTCATCTTAAAACTTTTATTCTACATTTTTACTCTTCATCTTATAATTATAACAAAAATTAAAGAATTTATTCTTCTCTCCTTTGAGAGTTTCTTGTTCTCTTGAGAAAAAAGAAAAATTTAAATTTAAAATTTAAAAGGAAAAAAGGGGAAAAAAAAGAAAAAGTGAAAAAGAAAATTTGACCACATCTTGTTATACCAAAAGTTATTACAGATTTTTATCATTTTATCATTGTTGAAGATCGACCGAACAAATATGTGCATCATTTCCTATCTAATTTACCTTGTGTATTATACAGTTCATTGAGGACAATGCAAAAAATTAGGTGTGGGGGTGAGGACTAGTCATCTTTTCTCTTTATTTTCATCTTCTCTCTTCATTCCATTCTTTCTTTTATCTTTTTTTCTTTCAAAAAAATTTCATTTGCCACCTTGATAAAGTTAATTAATAATTAATTTACTTGATGAATTTTTAAACTTTCTAATACTTAGTTAGTTTATACTCCAGTTGACCTTTTACGATAACTCAAATCAAATATCTTAAGAAATAATTTTCAAAGTAATATACTTCAAT